>JAMKPZ010000115.1:0-180269 GCA_024699675.1 Amphibolis antarctica
CAAATCCTCTCTTTTTTTCAAAGAATTTCATTTTTCCCCGTCTCAATAAATTTCCACCCGCCATTCTTCACTGACCTTTCGGTCCATTGACTCCATTCTCTTACATCGAAACAAAAAAAACTATCGCCGGTACGTTCGCGTCGGAACCTTTTCCACCGGACAGAAGCAAGAAGCAAGCAGCAGACCGCCGTTCTCCGTCGAGGGTGGTGGAGGAGTTGCGCGCTTCGAATCCTCCGGACCGATGAGGAATCTCCGTCTTCTGGTGCAGCGGTAGGGTTCTCATACGTCCGATCTCCTACTCGCCTTTTTACTTAGTCAGATTCCCCGCGGATCTGTACGTCTCGATACATCCGAATTGGATCGCATGGAACATCTGTTTCTTGTTCCTTGTTCCATTGCGAATCTCTCAGCTTTCGCTTAAATGTTGTTTTTGTGTTGTCCGATTGTGACACGCTGATATTTCGTCTGTCAGAGTCGTCATCGTCTTTTTCTCGCCCGTTCTATTCTACATGTTACCGTTTAACGATTAAAGAGATCAAATGGACACCATTCACAGCTTTGGTATATCATCAATATGAGAGCAGTGAGGCACCATCCATCTGCACAATTTTCTGATATTGACTGTGGTAAACTCTTGGTAGAATCACTCTCACAATGCATCTTCATAAAAAAATAATAATTTTCTTCCATCGGGAGGGCTTAATATTAGGGGCTTTGGAAAATGCATTTTTCCGTGGGCTTCCCTCAAGAACTCCTTGTGCTAGTTTAACTATCGTCTTCCAAATCAATACAAGAAATAGAATAACAACATAAATCTCCAGGATTGGTGGAATCGCCAAAGAAGAACATTGGTGTGCTTATCAAATAGCATAATAAAAATAATTAAATGGTTTTAATGTTCCCTAGTTTTGTAATTCCTTAGAGGTTTATCATTGAATGAAAAGGCAAGAGTAGTAAAGCATAGAGATGAGTCTGTACTTTCTTTAAATTGCCAATATTGACCCTTGAACCCTAAATTCTAAACCTTAAAAATAACCTAAATGTGATTGTGGAAATGAGATAGTTGCATTCCTCATTAGTCATGAACAGTCAACAAGTGCACCATGAGAATATCTTGCAGTTTCAAGCTAGTGCCACATTTTACTCTAGTCCTTAGTTAAAATCCACGTGAAAGAAATATGTGGACCAGAAAGAATCGAGGAGTACAGAACATCTGCCTTGAGAAGGTGATGACATGTTTGAATTTTCAACTTTCAAGTCAGCAGATGCCTTTTTGTTTATACTTTTTTTTAATCTTTTGTCATCTTTTTTCCATTCGATTTCCCATTTCCATTGCCATTTTCATGTCTTCAAAATTTGAATTAAATTAAACATGTGTCCATGATTGCATGCACCAAATTCCTCCACTTCAATTTTAAATTGTATCCACCTTATATATTGTTAAAAGGTTGACTGCTTGAAACAGTAGATGCTTTGTGCATCATGCCTCACTCTGTCGTTTGTTAGCCTTCACTAAATTTTGCTCATCAAGTGTTTTAAACTCTTTTAAATTAATGCTCATAAGAGAAGTCTGTGGGATTCAAGCTGTGGTACTTTTCAATTTGGATGGTGAATGATGTATTTGTGTATGTTTATGGAAATTTCTCCACCTCTAAGGTAATCTATTTAGTTGAACCAAACCTATAATGTAATTGTGATGCCTTCCTTTATTATCTCATGTTTTCATGGAATATCTGATATTTAGGCGTCACTGCAATACTTTGTGTTGCATGCAACACAAATTTTTCTATGAAGCATGGTAGTTTATTCTCACCATTGTAGCTGTATGATATCATATGGCATTCCTTGCAAGCTGTTTAAAAAAGCTTGCTAGGAAGAAATATCCCACCAGTGCCTTAGGACCCATTGTTTGCCTTACCAGTCGGCTTAATCAATTATCCAAGTGAAATCCAATTCCATTTAAAAGTTGTTTGACACCACTTAAATATGTTTTTTTTTTCCTGTCGCACCTGCTAAGTTGTCATTTAGAATGATTAAGGTATCTGCATAGTTGATGAATACATGTCATTTCAATCAATTTGCAGTTAAGTGACATGATATTGGAAGAACATTTAAAAATCACAGATATATTTAATATATCTATCTACTTCTAATTTTGCAGTTTGATCAACATGCTGTCAAACACTGTAATTACTGCAGATTTGCAGTGTAAATCACTTGTTATATTTGCATTTCCTTATTTATAATGCTTCTATCTTTTCTCTGTTCCCTAATTTGTTAATGCTCAGAAGGCTTCGACTAATCTCTTTCTGTTTGCCAGTTCCACTTGGGCTCTCTAAATTTTAATTTACAGATTCCATTTTCGTTAGTTTTCTTGAATGGATTCTATAAGTTTATAACGTTTGGAATGTTTACTTGATCAAACTTTTGTGTAGTTTTGCCAATGCACGGAACTTGTTTAGGTCTGGAGATGGAGATTTTCATGCAGTAAAGTATGCCTTCCATGCCTCTTTTATTTTATTATTATTGTATGCAATGTGCCGATGCTTCCCATATTATTTGTTGTAATATTACATAACTAAAATGAGACTAACAGTTGCATGAAAAAATATTGCAACTTGTGTTTATGTTTATTGCAAGTAGTCCAAAAAGGCAAGTGCCATTGTATGGGTGCTATATGTTGTACTTTATTAGCTATTCTTTGACCAGAAAAGCATTTAATTGGGAAAATACCAAATGTTTAGATAATTTATAACTTTATCTTTGTTCTTTATCCTTCAACAGTAAGCTAGCTATTAATATCTCTTTCAAAGGTAGAGAAGATTTTGTTATGAGAGGAGAATTCAATAATTTTATATTTAACTCTGCTGTTGATTAATTTCTGGCACATTTACTTGAGCAGAATTTAAGCCTTTCGTTTGCAATGCCACAGTTATTGATTGCTTGGATCTCTGCTAAAGTGCATGAACTCAAAGTATTTACATAACTTTTTCTTGGCATGTGTACACTAGATACTCTGATTCTGTAGTGAAATCATTAGTTACATTAAAAATATAATATATACATTTGTTTCTTTTGCAGACACTCAACATTATCTTCAAATAATGGTACAAGTCAAGTTCCACTATCAAAAAAGGTTAGAAAATACATGTTTTTCTCCAACTTGAGGGGGTGAATGGTGAATCTTGATAGAACAGTAAGATTGCTATATTATAATGTGGAGGTCATAGGTAAAAAACTTTGAATGTTAAGAAATAAACTCTTCACTTTTAGAGGAAAGACTTCATTGTGGGTACCTTGTAAATTGTGTTTGCCATTTACATGATTTTCTTTAACATGCAGTTTTCATTTTCTAACACCAATTATTTCACTCAGTTGCAGATTGGAGTTCGATGTTTCTCTTCGACTGGTAATTTCTTTCACTGTATTTGAAATTAATGAGCAAAATGCAATGGGTCCGGAATTGCATCACATTAATGATTGAAATTGGATATTGTATTTCTTGATGCATTAATATTTTTCCCTTTCGTTGAAAAATTCACAAGTCAGTATTCCTTTGGAGGATATTGAAGAAGTGGATGCTGATAAGTCAAAAAAGATTACGTTCTCTTTTCTTTGGTGGTGGATATTGATTGTTTTGGAGAAACAAACGATTTTCTATCTAATTTTTTGTTTTTTTATGCAAAATAATTTAGTGAATGTCAATATGTGCCTGATACTTGCATCATTGGCAAAGACAAACATCACACATCACTACAGCTTACAGTAGCAAAAGAGCTATATTTTGACTTCCTATCAAATCATTAAAATTATTTGGTAGCCATACTTATGCTGCTATGCACCTGTCCCAAGGAAAAGCCTTGAGTACCATCTAAAACCTTTTTAATAAACAAAAGTAATCTGAGTTTTGAAAATAAAATGGTTTGTTGATTCTGATGGTAAGCCATAAACTTGTAATGATGGTTGTTGAGGTGACACCATTGCCATGGTGGTATTGGAAACCACACTACTGAAGGCAGTGGTGGTGGTGGCTTGTTGTGAATGTTATTACGTACTGATTTCTTTTCTTCTACTGGTTTAATAAAGTGGTATCTAATGGAATACATCAAATTTGTATAACCTAGTCATTTAAGGTGCCTATAAATAATTTACAAAGCCTAATTTATTCAACTTTCTTGTTTGATTATGTGGATGCAAGTAATTTTGTTCCTGTAGCCATTTAACAAGCCTCTTGTAGAATACCTCAAAACATATGAAAATGCAACTTTAGTATGTATGCTTTTGGCCAGGTTGCATATGCTTTTGAATAATGCTGATTCACGAGTATTGAAATGAGCAATAGATGAAAAACAAACCAGTGTCATTTTAAGAACCAGACCTGTCACGTGCACAATGCAGTGGACAACAATGTTTTGGAAATCACATTGGAATCGAGGATGCCACCTATAAATGAAATTAAACTGGATGAAAACTATGAGTACTTCATGCTTGCGGACTATAATTATGCAGTTTTACACTGCCTGTTTTTGCCTTCACTAGTTTGAATTAAGTCAATAGTCATTTCTTGTAGCCAAAGCGTCAGGACATGCTAAGTTCACTTTTTGGCTATGCAGAGCCTATTCTACATACAGTTGTGGAAATGCCAGCATTATCTCCAACAATGGTGAGTAGGATAATTTAACTGTTTTGGATGTTATTTTCTTCCTGATGTTTCTTTTTTAATCCAAAGCACATTAGGATTTTCTTATTTTTACAGAGTCAAGGTAACATTGCAAAATGGAGGAAGAAAGAAGGAGAAAAGGTTAGAAACACCATACCATCGCGAACTAAATCTTAAAAGTATGATAGGCACTCTTACATGCTATAGTTATCACTTTTATCTGACAGTTCTACTTTTCTGGCAGATCAATGTTGGTGATGTCATATGTGAAATAGAGACAGATAAGGCCACCCTTGAGTTTGAGTGTCTTGAAGAGGGGTACTCCTGCTTTACCTTTTGTTACTGTGCAACAAAGCACAAACTGCTATCCTTTAAGCTTACAAATTTTCTTTCAATATAGAAGCAAACAATTTCAATATTTTCTGATGGGAAAATATGATTTTAATTATTCATTTCGCAAAATATGTTCATAACACGTTACCACTCACCCAGCAAATAATGGAGATACTTTGTTTTTGAATAGCAGTAAAATTGTAATAATTAAGATAATAACTGAATTCAATAATAACACAAATAGGGGTGTTTATGCTGTCTGAAAAGTCGAAAGGGAAAGTTTGGAAAGGAAAGTGAAAAAATAAAGGTATTTGAGCACCTGAAAAGTTTAAAAAGGAATTTGTAATTTTCTGCAGTATGAATACCTGGATTTTCTACCATTTCTCACCCTCCCCCCTAGAAAGTTTGGTGATCACGTCTTTTCAACCCCATTCGTAGTAGAAGTCACCCACCCTCCCCTATTCATGACCTTTACGTGTTCAATTAAAAATGCAAGTTATCTGCCCTCTCCCTTTCCCTCATTGGTAGCTTATATTAGCAAACAATTGGTGAAGGTGTCACTTAGTGCTGAAGAAGAAAGGAGTGAAAATTGGATAAGGGAAAAAATAAAAATAAAATAAAATGATAAAAAATGGGAAAAAGAGAAAAAAAGAAAAGAAAAGAAAAGAAAGAAAAATTAAAGAAAAAATAAAATAAAAAAATAAAAAAAAGTAAAATAGAAAATACAAAAGGTAAAAAAAGGAAAAAGTGAAAATTAAAAAATCCCTTTTACTTTCCATAAAATTCCTTACTTTTCCTAACTTTTTTGACTTTCCAAACTTTCCTTATTGTGCACAAACAACTAATTTTTCCTGACTTTTCTTTCTTTCTTTTTCCTATTTTTCATTGTGCACATATGGGTTGAAAGTGAAATGGGTAATTTTGTCATTTTATTAAAGCAAACCACAATGCTAAAAGGTGTGGATATTTATGTTATTTTGCAATAATATAATTTTCATAATGTTCATTGTAAATTATTGTACTGTTGGCACCTATGTTGAACGGGTGGATGCAATTAGCATCTTGTAATTTTATTCAATTTGCCATTTGATGTGTAACTTCTTTTTCTTTACAAACTTCTACTAGAAATGCTTATGGGTGCAAGCAAAGTCCATAGACTTTTATTTAAATAGTTGACCTACCTCAAACTTGTAGAAAAAATACTCTTATTCTTTTCTTTTATTTTTTGTTGGCATTGTCTTCTGCTTGTTCACATAGACAGCAGTAATGAGTTGTCATAGACTTCAGGATTTTTCTTTGTTTGGATATGATATCTAGGAATGAAAAATTATGTTCTTTATATTCTTAAATATTGTCTAGAGTGCTGATATGAACTACAAATTGTATAATGATTACAATAATTCCTTTGTTTCCTCTTTAATTCTCATTTTAATTTTAATTCTTAATGATCAATATTTTTTTAGGTTTCTAGCTAGGATACTAACATCCGAAGGTTCAAAGGATGTGCCTGTTGGGCAACCAATTTGCATAACAGTACGTTTCCTGTAATCCAGATCCTGAAATTCTGAATATCTTTCTTTATGTTTTCTTCTATATTTTACAAATCTTGTATCTCATTCTTGCTGAAGAAGCTAATCTACAATTCTTTCACTTAAGTTATATATATTTTATTACAAAATTTGCAGAAGGAATTCTTTCCACTATGGTTTCAAACGGATCAGATATGGATTGCATGTACTAATATCACATTCATTTTTATTTTTAGTTTACAAATATGAATACAAATAAGAAAATTGGAAACTATATTATTGGCAATCTCCTTATATGGATGCTTGTCTGTATATCTGGTGGATGTTGCCAAATACAAATACAATTAAAATAGATAACGAATATAAGCAACTGTTTACTATTTTCTATCATTAAGATAATAAATAATAGGCAAGCATGTTGATGATGTTATATATAATGATAGAAAGAAGAGAATTTAGATATCTGATTTTATTTTCTTCAATCTTGTTGTATACATTAAGTTATAATTTTTGTATATGTAATTATAATATTTACATTAATGCATGTGATTATATTTATGTAACTATGTAAGTATGTATGCTTCAGGTAACTATGTTGATTAATATTATAATACATATGTAATAATATTAGATATACATATTTAAAAATTTAAAATATTACTTGAATGTCTGGATATCTGTATTTGGATTCATGAAAAATACTAAGATCTGGATCTAACAAATATTGAAAACAAATGTTCGTTTTTGGTTATATCTGAATACAGATCCAAATTTTGTCCAGAT
This sequence comes from Amphibolis antarctica, assembly GCA_024699675.1. Lineage (NCBI taxonomy): Eukaryota > Viridiplantae > Streptophyta > Magnoliopsida > Alismatales > Cymodoceaceae > Amphibolis > Amphibolis antarctica. Next base: position 7,306 of record JAMKPZ010000115.1, read on the forward strand.
ATCCGGATCCAATTTGCACACTTGTCCACCGTTACAAACTATATTTTGCTGATTCCCAGGTTGAAGATTCTGATGACATAGACAAGATTCCTGCCACAACATCACGCAGTTCTGAGCAAAAAGTGTCACCAATTCATGATGTCAAGAAAGAAACGATTGAACCTAAAAAAATGAGCAGGATCAGCCCATCAGCAAAATTGCTCATTTCAGAGTTTGGTTTAGACACATCATTTTTAATTGCAACTGGCCCTCGTGGGACACTTTTGAAAGGTGATGTTCTTGCAGCAATAAAATTAGGAACAAGTTCTCCAAGAACTTCAGAACTGTCCAAAACGGAGCCATCTACATCTCTCCATGAGAAACAGTCAACTACTGATCCTCCAACATCTCAGCCAAAGAGCTCTCCATCTCTTATAGATATGTTTAAAGATATACCAAACAGCCAAATTCGCAAGGCAAGTTTTTACATTTGATTTGCATTCTTCTAATAGCTGGTCAGTTTATGATGATTCTTAAATATATCTACGTTAGTGGCAACCATGATGCTTTTGAAATAAGTGTTTTAACTAATGTAGCTAGACTTCCCAGAATTTATTTCACCAATTTCTTATTTGCAAGGTGATTAAAATAGTTAAAAGAAATTGACATATAGTCATCGTATTTTGGATGAGGATATCTGGATTGGGAGAGTATTGCTGCCAAGTCAGAGAACGCTTTTCTAAGAGGGGGTTTTGCTTTAATTCTGTCCCTTTTCATTTCACGTTTTTTGTTTTTCTCTTCTTTTTTATTTACTTTCTGAATTGTTCTTTTTTATTCAGATGAAACCTTTTTTAATGAGATTCATCCTTTAAAAAAAATTAATGTGATGTAAATTGCTAAAAACTTTCACCTGTACTTTTTGAGAATGCTTTGGCCAAGTCAATGGATTATTTTGAAAGTATATTCAAATCTTTGGGTGCTGCCTTAGTTTCTTCCAAAGTTCAGGTAACTTTGAAATAATTGCAGGAGTGGGGGATTGTATTATAAATTGGATTTAAACTCACTCTTGAATTTCATCATTTACATGGCCCATTGGAACTGGAAATTGACATTTCCCCAATTTCATGTTACTTTCTACAAAGGACAAGCCTTGTTGCATTGGTGATCGTGGGTCTGATATTGTGTGGTCTGGTGATCATGGGTCTGAATCTTAGAAAATAATCTCTCCACTTTTGGAGATAAAACTACATATCATTGGACCCTCTCTTGGCCTTTCATTGGTGAGGACCTCATGTTTTGGGCTTCCTTTTTGTTTCCTTTTACTTTTCATATTTAATAGCCATGATAATTCCCAAAAACAGTTTCTGAATATGAAACTAGGCTATTGGAAATTGATTATGTTTGCATCTCCTAATCTACACTGCTGTGGTGGTGTATCCTAAGATGATATAATTTTTTTTTATCAAGTTCAAGATACTTCTTTACATTTATCAACACAAAACTTATGTCTTCTTTATTTTTTATTTATATATTCTTTCTTAATTAGGTGATAGCAAAGCGATTGTTGGAATCTAAGAGGAATTCACCACACCTCTATTTATCAAAAGGTTTGGCTTGACAATTTGATAACATTTTGAGAAATACCTTTTTTGGTGTTGGTAACAAAAATAGCTTGTTGCCCCAGATGTTATGCTGGATCAGCTGCTTGCCTTCAGAAATGTTCTTAAAGGTACTTTACATTCAAACTTTTCTTTCTAGTTTCAAACCATGCATTGTTTTCCTTGGTTGAGTTACACTACATCAAACCGAATCCCTGATCCTTTCAGAGCTTTTGGTTAGGTAGTAATTTCTACTTTTACATGTTCTTGATTGCAGAACAGCATAATGTCAAAGTCTCCATAAATGATATCATTATCAAAGCTGTTGCTCTTGCTCTAAAAAGTGTACCTCGAGCAAATGGTATTGACTTTTGAGAAGGTTATCTATAGATTATTTTTTCCTTTATAGATTTTAAACAGTGCATTTCATTCACATCAGAGGCATGTTTTTATTTTTTCAGTTTAATAATTCCTTTTGAGAAGGATGTTTCTTGCCTATTATCAAATTTACAGATGAACATTAATGAGGGAACGTTTTCAAAGGATGTTCTTAATGGAACAAGTAGAGAACAATTGATGTTGTTTCAATATAAACAATTCCTTTTGTCTTTTGCATTTTATTGTTTTCCCTTCAAATCTGAATTACTTCGTTTTTTATTAAAAATAAAAAATTTAAACTTAGACTGTGCCCTATATGCGGATAATAATAAATTCACAGTTGCTAACTTTCTAAAGCCCTTAATAACATCCAAGTCCTTGTAAACAATTTCCACATTAAGCTTGACTTGAATCATGTTTTTTTGGATATTTCGTTATTTTATGATAATTTAGATTTTTTCATGATTTACTGTCTTCAAGTTGAATTAAACAATTTAGAGTTTGTGATTGTTCTATTTTATGTAATTAAAGGTGAATCAAAAGAAATATTTTCTTCTTTTTGACTTAAAGGAAATTTGAACAAATTATATTGTGTGTAAGTTTTTATATTGATTTGGTTGTACACAATCAAGGTAAATATAACCATTATAATTGCATAATTGGTCAAGGATAGTGATACTCATAATCCCTCCATGGTCTGAATCATAAAGAATGCAAAAAACACTACCATTATTTTTAAAAAAGAGAGTCAAAGTATACATCAATGGTTAAAAATATTTCAATAAAATAAGTTCTCACCACTTTTCTTAAAAATATAATGTGGCATTTAGGTAATTTTTGCAAGGTCTTAAAAGTGTCATTTACCCTAGTATTGTATATTTAACAAATGCCAAGGCAATCTCAAAATTTGGGGTGCATGACATTTCTATATAAATATGATTCCATATTAGGCGTGTTTTTGCAGTTCAATATCAATGCTTATTGACTATTAAATATGTAATGAGTTCAGTCTCAGTATCATATACTTATGTTCCTGCATGCTCTTTGGAAGCATTCACTCTTAGAAACCTGCAAGAAAAGAGATAGATAGATAGATAGATAGATAGATAGAGGGAGAGAGAGAGAGAGAATATGATGATAGAGAAAATGATGAGAGAATATGAACGGATGGAGAGAGAGAGAGAGAATATGATGATAGAGAATTTTGTAGTGCACCAAATGAATATGACATGGTTGAAAGTTGGCAGCACATTAAACATTGGAAACAGGCAAAAACATCGATTGATCCCTGAAAATCAAACTAGAATGAAAGTTGGGGGAAAGGTTAATTACAGAAAATGGCAAACTAAATAGGCTATGTTGTCTGTGACTAGAACAACACATATTGAGGCACCAATATGTTATTGTGAACATTTTCTTATATTGAGGTGCCAATGTGTTTGAACCATTGAGGATGAGTTGCTGTTATTATTGTGAGCATTTTCTTATTCATTTCTTGATGCTCACTGTAGCCACGTTTTTGTGTATTATAACAGCCTCTTGGAATGATGAGAAAGAAGAAGCCGTTTTATGCAACACTGTTGACATATCAATTGCAGTTGCGACTGACAAGGTATTACTAGTCATCTGTTGATGATATTGAATTTTAGGTGCCACTCGTCATTGGTTGATAATGTCTTATGTGCAGGGTCTTACGACTCCAATTGTGAGGAATGCAGATTCAAAAAGTTTGTCCACCATATCATTAGAGGTACTTATGTAAATCCATTATGTCATTGGTGCAACTAGAAAAATATTCCTAATGGTGTCAACAATGGCAATTCTTTAGATACCACTTTTTATTGATTTTTTAAAAAGAAAATTTAATTATATAGTTAGCCAATCTATAAGGCAGGTAACAAAATATGTTAAAATCCATTTTAATATGAATTGTGATTACTGCTTTTTTTATCTAAAATTTAATGACTGAAACTTTAAAATATGTGTTGAATATTTAAAATAGATCAACAATTAATAGTTATTTAATAGTGAAATTTCATGATGAATTTATAGATATGTAAAAATAAAATATATATGCTTATCAATGTTATTAGTCCCATTGCCCATCCCTCATGGCAATGAGGCTAGGTAAAATGGAGGCTTGATGTTTATATCATGATAGGTGAAAAATTGAATAAGGCAATTGCCTAAAGTTTCCCTAGGCACCCATCACCCTAGTTACCTGAATTGCCTAAGTGAAAGGATAAATTTCAAGCATTTGAATAGGTAAAAGGGTGCAAGCAAACTAAACAAATAATCCTAAAACTAAAACCCTTGATGGCTCTCTTCCCTTATGCTTTTGTCCCACATATTGCCTCCCTTTCTCCCTCTCTCTTGTGTCTTCAATGTTGTTGTTGTCATCAGAATACATCCTCACCATCGAAAATGTCCATGAATATTAAACGTATATGATTATATTGGTAAATATAATTATCTATGAAATTATCAATAAGTCATTAATAGAATGATAAAGTAAGAGTTATTGAAAAATCTTATTTTTCATTTTACTTTCTATCATTTTATGAACAAACATGTCTATGTCAATTTTAGTATGATGCTGTTAGAAAACTTTGTTTAAAGTTTGAACTTCTAAATTTGAACATTGGTGTTTGAATTTTGAGAGGTTAGGCCATTTTCCCTTTTGCCTTTTGCTTCAAGCTATGTGAAGTTGATGTCACCTTGACATTGCCTTTTGCCTTAATAACACTAATGGTTATTTTTTACTCACGTGCTAATTTTCTGGAATGGTGTAGAAGTTAACATCAACTGAGGATAAAATAAGAAAAAATTATCTTACATAGTTTTACCATATTCATAGAAGATTTACGGATACACCTGTAAGGCAATGAAAATTAATTAATAATGTAAGTGAGATCAAAAGAGGTATAGCCGAAGACAAAATATTACTTGGTTAGAAATAATGAAAAAATACTAAAAGTTACGGAATTTAATGGATGATTTAAATTATGAATAGAAATAAAATGTTGGATAATATTTAACATTATGCAATTTAATGGAAGATTTAGTTATGCATAGTAATGAATGTTGGAAAAAGATTCATATAACCTACCTTAAATAATGCGATTAAAATATAGATTGTTATTGTGCTTTTATTTGCAAAAAAAGTTTCAACAATTATATTAGGTGTATATGGTTAAAGGAAAATCAAACTCACTAAATAATACTCTTTGGATTCAAGGGGACAAGAGGAAGTACTTGGTTAAGTCAAAAAGAGTTAACATGCCATGGACATTAGAAAACATTTTGTTTTTCTGAAATTTTAACTAAAAACTAATTAGTATTTAGTGGAAAAACTTGTTGTAAGTCTCAAGTTTGGTCTCTACACCATTGATGTAGGACTATTCTAGTATAGCCCTTTACTTATAACTTATTTTATGCCTATAAGCGTCCTTTTTATTTTAGATTGAATGGATGTGCTCATATTTACTCTAATATCATATGAAATTTTAACTCAAGATCAATTAACATTCCGTGGGGAAATCCATTATATGTTAGTTTTAAATATAGTCCCTACACCACTAATGTGGGACTATTACAATAGTTTTATTTTAGATTTCTTTGTTTTTGAGAAATTCAATTCCATTTAGCATTAAACTCTAAATATAGGGATTCAAAATTTGATATTAGATTTTATTCGTAGAATTTAAAATTTTATTGATTTGTTCATGAAATGGTGTATATATAGAATTAGATTTCCTCTCTAAAGTGCTTGTTTACTTGCTTCCTCAAATAGAAAAAAACTAAATGAAACTTTTCTCATTTTTTTTAAGAAAAAATGAATATTCTTGATTCCTCCGCAGTTCCACTTGTGAATCAACTCAATGAAATTTGATCATGAGTAAAACAAATAGCTCAATTTATAAGGAGTCCCTTCTAACTTCTTGGTTCAAGTACATTCTTAATTAGGAATTTTCTAAATAACTAGAGGTGAAATAAAAAGGGAGAGAAAAAACTCATAGGATTTTTAGATATCATTTGCTAGTAATTATGCATAATATAATATAGTACTTTCAAAAATTCAACATACTACAAGAGTTTTTAAAAATTTTGATTGGAGGGGGGGAGGGGTGTAAAAGCCTCCATCCCCCCTTCTTGCTGTCCCTACCTAGATCCACTGCCATTTTATTTCCATTTCTGTGCAGCTGATCCTTTTTTTAATATTATCATCAAACTTGACAAAATCTTCTTCTTTGTTTTTTTGTTTTGTAACTTGTTTATGTTGCCTTTTATTTTTAAGGTTAAGGAATTGGCTGAAAGGGCACGATCTGGGAAGCTTAAGCCTAATGAATTTCAGGGTGGGACTTTCAGGTATATTAATCTTTTGTTCAGGATTTTTACTGTACATGTTTTTTTTATTTGTATTCATGTTGGTCTTAAGATCCCCAAAATTAATAATTTTAAATATTTAGGATCTATAATAAGCAACAATGAAAAAATTGCATTAGATGTTCATGATTTAAATAAGATGGACAAGTGGAAAAATTCATTGAAAGTGTTATATGATGAAAGAATATTCTTGATACTAAAAGAAAAATTATACAGGACATCTATTCATCTAGCTATATTGAAGAGAATAAAAAAGTGTTAAACATGAACTTGCACAAAAAATATTATAATAGAAATGGGAATGTTAAGTTGGATAAGTGGTAAAAAAAGATGGATGAGTGGTCATGGTATAAGAGATAAGTTTAGATACATTTATATTTGAAATAGGATGGGATTTACATTTATTGATGATAAAACAAGAGAAATCATCTTAGATGGGGTTGTTTATATTCATAGAAAAGTTCACCTGTAAGGAAACGAGAATTAATTGGTTTTGGTGAAATTAAAAAATGGAGGATGACCAAATGGATTTAAAATCACATGATTTAATGGAAGATTTAGTGGGACAAGAATAAATGGATAGAAATGATTCATGTGGCCAGTCGTATGTAGTGTGTAATGTTCCAGATTTTACACATTACACTACGGAAGTCATTCCATGTATGTTAATATATTGATCTTTCTGCCAATTCTGTAGGTACACGAACAGCTTCCAAGAAACTGCCTTTAATACCTATTGTAGAAAACTTTGGTGGTCAATACTAACTATAATTTAACATTATATTAGCCTAATCATGCATGCACTTGTTCAGTAAACAGTTATTTAAGAAACTTAAGCGAGAAACAATTGATAAGTCCCTTGATAAATTCATTTAAACACTTATCATAATTCCTGCATTCATTTGTACACCCACCTGAATATTTAGTCTAGTTCTGTTGAAGTAAATGTTGTATTAGGATTTAGGTGTTTGTGAGTTTAGTCCTACATTAATTAATATTATCTTGCGTGTGTTATGTAGCTTTTATATAAAGAGGTCTTATATTTAGTTAATAGACATCATTTTCTTTTACTTAGTTTATAATATGGTATTATATTCTAGGTTTGAGAGTTTAAATGAGAAAAGTTTTTAGGTAGGAAGGAGGAAACCTTAGTTGTTATCCTCCTTCTAACCAATTGCTCCAACATAACCTTAATGACGGCTAACTCATCTACTCTTCTTCCGCCAAATAGGCGAATCATCTTTTACTCATGCACAAACGGGCAATTCTCCTGCTTGTACACAAACAAGTGTCTCCTCTGCTCGTAGAAACTTGTGCAGCTCCTCTTAGCCACAAACCCTAACGACTCTTCCACCTATTCTATAGGTAGCTCCTCTTTGTTTTTGCATAAATGAGTGACTCTTCCACCTCTTCTGTAGGTTCCTCTTCCTCCACTCACCATAGAAAAGCAACAACACTTCACTCATTCACAATCGAGCGACACTCTCTTCTGCTTGTTGCTGCTTGTGTCAACAAGTGACTCTCCTTCACTTGTCCACAGATGGGCAACCTCATTCGGCTGTCTATAGACAGACAACCCTTCTACCCCACAGACAATCGACTCTTCTACTTGTGCACAAATGAGTGACTGTGCTCTACTTGTGGTGGTTAGGTGACTCTTCCTCCACTTGTACTAGACTCCTGCTTGCGTACAGATGGGCAACCCTTCTACCCACACATAGACGATCGACTCTTCTGCCTGTGTACAAATGAGTGACTGTCCTCCAACTTGAGAAGTGTTGAAGTAAATGTTGTATTAGAGTTTAGGTATGTGTAAATTTAGTTTCACATTAATTAATGTTATCTTGTGTGTGTTATGTAGCTTCTATATAAAGAGACCTTATGTTTGGTTAATGGGCATATTATCCTCTTTCTCTTATTTTATAACAAGCTCCATTGCAGAATTTGTAGCACTTCTCCTACCACATTATGAACTTTCATAGAATGGTCCCATATTAAACATTTGAATGGACAACCAGTTAAAACACATTCCCTAACTTATTTCACATAAATCCATTGAAAAAATTGGTAAATCCTGCATAAAAGCATACAATGAACAATCATAAATTTCATGTCTTATTAGGCCTTTTTAGTTCTTTTCCTTATTATTCTTCTTTCTTATATCTTAGTCTTATTCTTGTTTTTCATTGGCATTGGTTATCATTTTCATATTTTTAACTTAGTAGTTTTGTGGCCTGTCCTACAGTGGCACACCCCTCTAGTGAACCTTCTTCCTCTGAACTCCTTTCCACCTCTAATAGCCATTTTAGGTAAGTATAGATTTTTTAGCATTATTTTCCAATAAAAGCCATTGATTTTTTTTTTCTACCCTAAAACCTTAATGCTTTTTTACTGATTTTTTTTTCAATTTTTCTTCATTATTGCTAATTTTCCTTCAATTATTTGTTGTATTTTTTAAGAAGTGTGATGTAGTCCTACCTTACTCTCGGCACATGTAACCATACAATTGGCACATGTTCAACCTTTGTCTTGTCTTTTATTCCTTTATGAAAACCACTCAAACAATAATGCAACGACTTTATTTATCATTAGATTTTCAATGAAGGTTACCCAGATTAATTTTCTTGCTCGTTAAGAGTTCCTTCTTCCTCCAAGAATGACAGAAAGTTGTGGATGGTCAGGAGGATTGAAGGTGGGAGATTTAGGAAGAATGAGTTGTAACTAAATTATGATAGCTTTATATAGGGGTGGCAGTGGTGTACCCTTGAAACATGTTTGATCATTTTGGGTTTCCTCTTTTTCTTCTTGTTTTTTAGTTTATTCTCTTTCTTTTTTATTTTTTCTCAGCAATATATAAATTTCATTAAATTTGTAAAAAACAAGGAGCCTATGTAAGGCATAGGCTAGCTTAAAACAAAATACCAAAAATAAAATATAAGGCCTAGTGGACTTAAAGGGAAACCATTATTTGCCAAGAAAAAGGTACAAATGCAAAATAGAAGACTTTCATGACATGCTCATACATGAAATAAGGACAAAGTGCAAAACATTTAGCACCCACTACCCTACAACCTCGTTAAGTGACCAAGGAAAGTAGCCATGTTTGGACATCATCATCATTCATTGTACTTGGATCCCTCCAAGACCTTCTATTGACAGCACAAGAGGTCACTTTACTCCAAAAATGCTCATCATCATGCTTAACATCTTTGAACACCTTGTAATTTCTTTCCAGCTACCTTCACCACCATATTCACATTAAATTTGGTAGAGTGATTCTAATTTTCTTCCTATTAACATCAACCTTCATCTTGTCAGCCCATTCTTCCAAAACTCATGCATGTTTCAATGTGCAAGGACATCATAACTAAACTACAAGGACTAATGTATGCTCAAAGAAGGACGAGCAAAAATAGGAGATGCCACTGATCTACTTACATGCCACAAAATCTGCACATGCTCACTATGGAAAAACCTTTTCTTTTAAGAAAGGATTATATAGGGATGGCCTAAGAAAGCATTGTATTGTGATGACATTGTGCCATCCTTGCCTCATAAAAAATTGAACCTTTATGGGAAGTTAGTTTTGCCATATATAGTACAATCTACAAAGTTGGACTCCTACATATGTCATCATCCAATGTAATGAGGTAACCGTGAAAGTACCCTTGTTGCACTACCACACCTGCCAAGGATCCTCTATGGAAATCCCATTATGTAGGATAGACCACATGGATCCTTTTTTTCTATATATTTCTGTCTATAGTCAAATCTTCAGTTAAATTACATAAATTTAAATATTTTCTTACAATAATTAGCCAAGTAGTTTTAAGATTTCTTCTATTTAGTTTGATTACTTCTACACTAATTAATTTTCCTTTCTTAGTTGGTATATTCTTTGTTCCCCTAAGGATATAACCAAACCACCTACGTCAATTTTCTCTTATCTTATTTCAATTGGTGCAACTCCTAACCTAAGTTGATTTCCTCTTGATATAAACATTTAATACTAACAACCCATGTATGTAATTTTCTCTCAAAAATAACCTTTCAATTTTTACACATTCTTTGATTTATTTTTCTAGTAAGTAAAAAATCTATTTGACTAGCATATGAATAACTTCTAAATTTAATTAAATACTCCCATCTTTTCTTAAAATAAGTGTTAGCTATTAGAAGGTCGCAAGCTAGTCTAAAGTTTAAAATTGAATTTCTTTCTTCATTTCTAGTACCAAAATCAAATCTTTTATGGTTTCTTTTTTGTCCTTTTTTTCTCTCTTACATGACCATTTAGATCACCTCCAATAAAGAACTTTACAATAATTGGTGAACCATGAACTAAATTATCTAATCTTCATAAAATTTATTGCCTAACATTGACATGGCATTGACTCACGTCAACCCCCCTCAACCTTTATCAACAACGACATTGACATCTCTTAATAGCTCTATTGATAGTTGTAGGCTGATTATCAACATCTTCAAAGTCAATGTATGAAACATTGGCACTTCTTGATCCTTGTCAACATCTCTACCTTGGCTTACAACATATACATTTGCCATGTATTTGGGAAGTGACAAAGGTCCTTGCGAATCAATGTCTTGCATCCTCATGTGGTTTGATGCAATTAAGACTGGCCGAAACTGTGACATTGGTTCCCTTAGGCTATCATCTTCTACCTTCAAGCTCCCCCTTGCCTTCCAACCTTCCTTTAGCTCTGAAAGCCATGCTAATCATTAGCTTGGCCCATTGCAACCAACTTCAACCACCAACAGGTTGCCATTTCAATAGCCTAGACATTGGCCTTCTTCATTTACTAGAGATCACCCACCATATTGGGAACCCATGATTACCACCTCCATTGTGTACACTTGATTGACACCATCACTTCCATAGCCTTCGGGAAAGTGCTCCCTTGGATGAGGATAAGGGGCTCTAACGTGTCAAGGATTTTGCTCGTCCCCCATGGGTGACCATGAAATCTACCCAATCAGTCAGCCACCATTTGCAACACCTCTAAGCTTCTAGCATGGATGGGTACCTTTGTTAGGGCCGTCCTCCATTCAGGAATCGTTTCCCTTGCTCCCCATGCAACTGACCATTCTCTGAAGAGGTTGTCACATCTCCATATCTATTACAACCCAATGTGAGGACCTCCATTTTTAGTTTCATATTTGGGAGGAGAATGATCTCTTTATCCCTTGTTTTGATTAGATTGAATCCCTTGCCCACTACCAAGACCATGATCAATTGTGCAGATCCAGCCACTCCATATGCCCCTCCCATGTTGCTAAGATTGCAGCTTCAAGTTCCTTGACATCCTTTAGTGTTCTCAAGTTTTGACATATTGATCCTCCCTCAGCTTATCATGAACAGGAAGTGTTGAAGCTCTGTCACCCATTACTGCATTTCTGAACGATATCCTACCAACAATTCTCCTGTATCTTGCCTTTGGCACTATCATGTTCTCAACCAACCAGTCACCATTCACCACCACATTTCCATAAAAGGGGTGGGGGGTTTGTGCTTCCAAAAATTGTCGAAAATGAAAATTTAGAAAAAATTTCTAGATTTCTGTGTTTTGTGCTTCTTGAAATTTCGAAATTTTTTTCCCATCATTTACCCTCGTATAATAACCTAAAGATGTGAATTTTCCTCTCCATCCTCCATGCAAAAAAAATCGTCCATTCTTGAAACCCTTGCCACACAATGTTGTCTCCTTGTTCTCCCCTCCATCTGATTTGTTGTTCCTCTGTCCGTGTTTCTGCCAGAAGCTATTGACACCTCATCCGTTGTTGCCTTTACCTCCTACCCCCATCTCACCCATCGTCTCCCTTGCAATAGTGTTATAGGTGACTATGTTGGGTTGTATACCAGAAGTAATCATTTTGTGTAACACATTCCATGCTTCCTTAAGACTTTGCTTAGTGCACCAAGCTCTAATGAGTATGTTGTATGTCCTCTGGTCAGGACTTGTACTGGGTTCATGAGACATCAAGCTTAAGAACTTGTGGGAGACTTCAGGCTTACCATCTTTCATATCCTTTTGTGAGAGTGTTGTAAGCGCTGACTGTTGGTCTAAATCCTCTCTTCTTCATATTCCAAAAGATGGCCATGGCAATGCTGCAAGTCCTGGCTTTGAGAATGAGTTTATAATGGCATTGTAGAATACCAAGTCAATAAGTTAACCCAGCTTCTATTCAAGATAAGGTACATGAAATTGGGGTTATTGATCCTCCAAAGTTTTCCGATCATTTAGAAAGAGAGGAGAAAATGGGTGCTGCTATTGAATAAAGCCAACAACGATAAAAGAAAATTGCTGATAAAATATGTGTGGACATTATGAAAGTGATATAGGATGATAAAAATTTCTAAATTTCAAATTTCAAAAGATATATTTGAACATTTTCCAAATGTATTGGTGGCTTAGAATTTCTTCTATCATGTACTTTAAGTTTATGCCCCCATTGTATTGTGACTTTTGAATTTTAATAATATTATATCATGAATGTTATAATTTGTAGTTGTGATATGATATGCAAGTTAATAGAAATAGATAAATTTGAATGTTATAATTTATAATTGTAGATTTTCATACTTTTCTGTTACAAACAGTCTAATTTCAATTTCTATCATTTTTTGTTGATTGCACAAATATCTCAATTACAATTTCTATCATTTTCTATTCCATGCACAAATATCAATTTTCTTTTCCATCATTTTCCAGATTCTTCTCATTTTTCTGGAAAATATTTTTTTAGTGCACAAACAAATTCTAAAATTCGATTGATAGCGTGCCTTGTGGCCTGTGCCATGACATTGTTAATATATTATGTTCTTCATGCACTCCTTACTCCAATGACCTTGCTCAGAAACAAGCATTGGTGTTTGGTCGTCATTGCCACATTGCTTAACACCATTGGGTTAGTACTTGTTACCACAAAGTTCCTTTGATCTTTCCTCCTCCATACTCACCATACCTTATTAAATGATAGAGATCAGTGGCATCCATCCATCACCATCCAATGGAAGGCGGGTTGATTATTTGATTATTCGTTTCTCACCAAAACTATCCGTTTCACCCCTTCTTTACTTGTATGATAGAATGATGTTTTGAAAATAGCTGAATGTTGTCACAACTTGCACTGATTTGCTGAACTGTTGAAGGCACCACATGAATAGATCCAAACAGACAATGGAGACTGAATACTATCACAAAGAACCACCACTAGGGCATTGCACAGCCTCAAACACTAAAAGAACTTTGTAGCATACTTGTTAGCAGCTGTCTGTACCATAGGGCAGCCACTGGCAAGCTGCAACAATAGGAAAAGAAGAGGAAGGGAATGGGTGGTGTGCAGAAAGGAGGAGCTATCAGACCTGTCGGGTAGTTAGGAATGGTACCTGGTGGTCTGGAGGGGGCAGAAAGGACCAGGACTGCAGAACCTGATGGCACTGAACAAAAGAAAGTTTCTTGGGTTGTCAGGACATAGAAGGGCTGGGAAGAGTGTGGCAACCCTTGTTCAGATGGAGAATGGATCTGGTGGAGAACAGTGGTGGTGGAGTGTTGGAGATGGTCACCAACATCTGTGGTGGGTTAGGGTTTCATCTTAGGGGAAGAAGATCCCAAGTCCCTGGGTGGCAGAGAACACAAGCTTCATGTTTACCTAGATTGATCTCTTGTTCTCTTCTATTATTTCATTTATTTCTAACTTTCATTTTTTCCTAATTATTTGGATTCGAACACTTCAAGATATTATATGGTTGGGTTAAGGCGTTGGTTGTTACATTGTTCACCTACATTTCTGTTGAAGATGTTTGTCATACATGCTTTTTTATGCCTATATAAGTAATCTTCATGTTTTCTCTCTTTACTTTTGCAGCATTTCCAATCTTGGAATGTACCCTGTGGATCATTTTTGTGCAATTATAAACCCTCCTCAGGTGCCTCCCTACACAATAGTTTTTTTTCCCCAATTTAAATAAAATTGGCATGATACATGAAGTTCCACACAATGTGAAACTTTACTTGGCATCTCAGCTAGATATCTTCCAGCTCCGATGGAAATAAATTATTTCTGTGTTATAATTATCACCCTCCACCCCCCCTCCCCCCACATTCATGACAGTACCGTTTTCTGCTCAGGATCACATTTTCGTTATCTTAAGTTTGCTGAATGTTAATTAGTCTAAAAAACATGAAACCTGCTTTCTGATCATGGAGTTGAATAATGAACAAGAATAATAAGTCCCAAAAACGTAGAACCTGCATTTTGACAATGGTGAAGAACCATTTAGGTTGTTCATAGCTTGCACCCTGTATCTACACTCTTACATTTTGTCCATGTAAAATGTTATATTTACTTATGTCCTACTAGACTGTTAAGCATGTTTGATTGATCATAACCTAAAGCAGACATTTTTAAAAGATTTAGAATTGTTTAATTCATGGTCCACCTACTAGTGTCAAGTTTTTTTATTAGAAATGATTTAAATAGTCATGTAAGAGAGCAAAATATAGGATATGGAAGAAACTATAAAGGATTTGATTTTGGTGCTAGAAAGAAGAAGGAAATTCAATTTTAAATTTTAGTGTAACTTGCAACTTTTATTAGCTTACATTTATTTTAAGAAAAGAGAGGAGTGTTTAATTACATTAGAAGTTCAAGTACTAGTTAAATATATTTTTTACCTATTAGAAAATAGATCAAAGAAAGTGTAAATATTGTAAGGCTATACCGAGAAAAAAATTCAATTATACAACGTAGGTTGATAGCTCTGATTAGTAGAACATCAACTGAAAGTTTTCTTTTTGTTTCAAAACTTTCAGTTTATAGTTTCTAAACAAAAAACTCTTTATTTGGTTTCATACCAATCAGTTAGGATTCATTGTTTTGTTGTTGGTATGCATTCAAATAATCAATTTACAATTTGCTTTAATTTTTTTTGGAGATGAACAATTCATGCAATGATGAAAATGAAACATATTCCTTGATCATGTGAAAGAAAGATTACAACAGAAAGAAAAGACAAATTCTGATAAGAGATAATCAATGACTGCTGATTTCAAGTTTTTTACCTCTTTTTGATGTCAATGAATCATATTCGTAAATCATTAAAAAGATGCATTCAGAAAGATAAAATATTAAGGGTGTATTTGAGGATAACTTTTTTTAGCTTCAGAAATTAAATAGAACTAAAGTTGAAGTTAATTTTATGAACGAAATTAGAATTACATAGTAATTTGAGTAATAAAAATTTATATGTTAGAATGTAGTAATAAGGTTAAAAGTGATTTTAAAAGTTAAAAAAAGTTAAAATCAAACGAAACCTAAATCTCACCAAAAAATCATTAATACGGAACTATTAAGCAACCAAACTTTCAATTTCACTTCTTTTATTATCCTTCTTGATGAAAACCATACTGGTAAACTTGTCTTAGTTGGCTGGTATCTGACTTTGAATTCCATTTTGAATCCAAATTCAGCACAACATTTCAATATGCTGTCATCTCAACCTTTCCTTTTCTGTAAAATTGTGTGTTATTAATCAAAAGGGGAAGAAGACATTTTATTCCTCTAATGCTATATACTGGTAGGAAAAGATATCTTTTGATCTTGCTTGGAAAAGCTTACTGTAATAACCATCAGAAAGTTATATTTTAAAATGCATCCCATAAATATATGTTGTCTTACAGTTTCGGGTCTTGTAATTTTTTGCTTTTTGATATATCATTAATTATTGCTTGTTCAATTGTTGTAGGCCTGTATCTTAGCTGTTGGACGTGGCATAAAGGTTATTGAACCTGTATTGGGCAGTGATGGTATGACTCTATGGTGCAGCTAAATTTATTTTTATCATAATCTTTCTTTTATTTTCCATGTTCTGCAATAGATAGCCCTTATATATTGGATGAAGTTTTTAGGTTTATTTTCCAGGAATTGAAAAACCTGCGGTTGTCACAAAGATGAACTTGACATTATCTGCCGATCATCGTGTTTTTGATGGTGATATAGGAGGTTGCATCTTTTGCCAGCAAGATTTTCTTCTCCTTTAGTGGATGTGAAGCTCACTTCAAATCTCTTCTTTGCAGGTAAATTTCTCTCAGCATTGTCATCAAACCTCACTGACGTCCAAAGACTTATACTGTGAAAATTAAAATTAAGAGCTACTCAAAAGCTGAGTCACTGTTTCTAAGGAAACTGGTCATTTAGTGTCTCAAGCCTCTACAAGTCTACATGGCACGAAGAAGTAATATATTTCTTTCTTC
The DNA here is from genome assembly GCA_024699675.1 of Amphibolis antarctica. Lineage (NCBI taxonomy): Eukaryota > Viridiplantae > Streptophyta > Magnoliopsida > Alismatales > Cymodoceaceae > Amphibolis > Amphibolis antarctica. The sequence continues at coordinate 23,918 of JAMKPZ010000115.1, forward strand.
AACGTAATTCGAGAACTTCGTTGTCCCTGCAGCCTATTCTGAATTTATAATTATTTTGGCATCGAGCATAACCAAATTAGTAATCTCTACAAATGTTCCGTGATGTTCTGTTCGAGTAGGCTTACCCGCAAATTTTAAAGCTACTCTAGAGAAGTTTAATTTCAAAACTGCAGCAACTTGAAAGGAATTTTTTTAGGGAGGGAGATGGAAACTGAGTTGCTACTGTGCAAGACTAAGAAATTTTTTTTGCTTATTGTTATTGATAAAGGTAGAGCTGTTTACATTTTCCAGGATTTATATCCCGAAAATGACTATGAATATCATTATCTTTGGTCAATGAATTTATCGAAGTTATTAATCATTTATTGTTATTGCACTCATTTTTGTTACCACAATTCATTTAATGCTAGACCCTCTTTTTGGTTCGTTCTATTGTCAATTCACCTCTGGTGGAACTAGATATCAACATTTTTTATATTTGTTGAGAAAAGAGAATTTAGGTTTAAATTTAAGTAAAAATATTATCATTATCTTTAAAAACTTTCGTAGAGTTGGATCGTGTGCTTTACGTTAATGTTGCATAGTTGCAAGAAAGTATATGGCGATCTTCTGTCAATTTTAGAACTTCAAAAATATTTTTATAATCCCTTTCTTCAACGGTACAGCTCTCCATCTCAAGATATGAAGATACTAAAAGCACGTAACAACACAAACGTGAGTGACCCTCTAAGCCCATGAAAAGGGAACCGGCATTCAATCTTCGAGAACCACTGGTTTTAGGCCTTCAATGGCCTGGGCGCCGTCAAGGAAGGCAGTGGACGTTGCATTCAACCACACCTATCTCCGGCTGTCGTCTAGTTATTTCGTTGCGCTAGTAGTAACATCTGCACATGATGACTGCTTAGATATTGATTAAGAGACTTCTTATTAAAATTTATGTTTTCGAATTTAAAATTTTATTAAAATAGTAAAATTATTTTAAAGTAATAATTTAAAAAAAAACACACACACAAGGCTATATATACCTACACAATTAAGGTTTGTTGCGCCACCACCTCGTTTCTTTCTTCCACAGTTTGCAGTTACTAGATCTGGCCCGTTGACCTTGTTACATCCACTTACACAACATTGGTATTTGATCATCGTCGTCCTTCCCACGAAAAGCTACGCATACATGTGCTCGCATGTCGTCTTACCAACGGTGTATTACGTCATCCATGATCGCCATTGTGCCCTTACTGGTCAATCATGATGCGAACGTTAATGTGCGTGTCAAGTCAATCACCGATTTCTTTTATCTAATTAACGTATGTACACAAATTTCTTAATTCTTTAAAATTTTCATATTATCGTCGTCACGTAAATTCTAACTTATACATTTTTATTATATAACTTAGATATGAACCTCACTAAAGCAAGAAAACAATATTTATTCTCTCTATACAAATACCAGTATCCATGTGGGGCAACAAGGCAACGGAGCGATAGATAGCAATCAATCGACAGAACCTCAAGGTCGTTCGCTAATAATTGTTGGGGACCTGACGATTAATGTTGCACCACAGGGCCATCCAACCTTAACATGCGTGCGTGTGCACGTGCATGTATATATGTAAATACATATAAAATTAAATTTTGTTATACCTTCGAAAGATAATATAATATCTATATATATCTATATACATACATATGTATGTATAAATATATATGTCTAAGAAAAGGAGCAGATCCGGCAGAAGAAGGCATCTGGCATCATTGCTTCAAGGTTTCCAAGGTGCCGGAGGCGGAGGCGGAGTTGGGAACAGCGGCGGCACGGCGGAGAAGATGGTATTCTTATCGACCCCACTCGCTTCACCGGACAAAGACACCAGAGCGGCAACCAGACCGGCATTGCCGGCAAGAGACGGTTCCGTGTAGTTATAGTTGGTGCGCACGTCTCGGAATCTATCGTGCCGGTCGGGACCAGCAACCATGGCCCCTACGATGGTGTTGGGATTGGGCTTCTTGCTGTCCCTCCATTTCCATCCACCCTGGCAGCTGTACTTCACTCCATTCTTGGGGATCGAAGCGCCCCGATGATGGACGCGTCTCGGGTAGCGTCTGCCGAACCCCACGACGTAGCTCATCTTCCTAGGGTTTTTACCAAGAATGTAGTCAATCTGGCAAACACAAATTAAGCCGTTACGTACGAGCAGCTTCTTTATCTCCCTCCCTCTCCGTCCGTCCCGACGTATGTGTATGTGCATACCTTACAATCGAAAAAGTTGGAAACCAAAGAGGAGAGAGGGAAGGAACGAATACCTGGGTCCTAGCAAAGTCACGGAGAACATCGGAGGTGTAAAAGTGTGGGCCGCAGTACCATCCAGGTGTGTCTGCAGTTGCAAGATAATCGCTGTAAACAGCCGCAAGAAAGGCTGCATTAACCACGTACTGAAGGGGCTGGGGACGGCCATGGTTCAGTTGTATCAAGCCGCCTGCGGGTATGTGTGGCACATTAGTGCGGTAAACGATGATGGGTCTGGAGAAAGATCACAAGTTGATTCGATTTAATCTGCCTGTAGCAAGCTGCCCGTCACAAACCTTTGGTTCTGTTGAAGGAGTTGAAAAAGGGTAGATAGGAGCACATGATTATGTTGGTTTGGTTGTGGAACGTGCTTAGGATTTCCTCGTAAGGATATCCTGGACTCAAGAATAATCTCAATCTGGCCAGAAGAACCTGAGCGCCGGCGAGCTTGTTATCCCAGCTCAACACTCCATAGTCAGGGCCACCCCAGAAGGCACCGGCATGGCGAGCCATTTCCGGATGCGTTGCCAGGCGAAGATAGGAGGCGTTGCCGGTGGCGTAGTACAGCCAAGCACCGCCCCACACGAACTCGTCCCAGTACATGGTTGAATTGTAGAAGCTCGCGGCATCGGCGCCTTGGCTGTACCTGCCTCGCCTGTCCCTGGAGAATTTCCAAACCGTCTCTGCGCCGTGAAGCAGCTTCTTCGAGTAGACCCGCTTGTCCTTGAACACGATAGACGCGGATGCCAGCGCGGCGGCCATTTCGGCGGCGAGGTCGGAGCAGCCGCCGCATTCTTGCACGGGGCGTGGATACTCCATGTCTTCTGGTCTCACCCAGCAGTAATGGTCGTTGGGCTGTTCACTCCAAGTGTCGCCCCATCCAACCTGCGCGAAAGAGACGAGTGACGATCGTAAGCAACGGCGCGCGCTCCATCCAACTCCTTCCCACTCCGAGGATGATAGATAAGATCGTCGTCACCCACCTGCGCGGCAAGCTTGTCGACGTCGTCGGCGGAGGAATTGAAGGTCTTGAGCAGGTAATCTGTTCCCCATTTGATGATTCCCCTGACGTGATCCAATTCACCGATGGCCTTGTACTTGGCGCTGTACTCGATCACACTCCAACTGAGCATGGTCATGGCAAAGGAGGCAGGAAAATTGAACTTGATGGCGTCGCCTGCGTCGTAATACCCACCCACAAGGTTGGTTTCAGAAGAGGGGTCCGAAATCCCATCCCTCAATCCAGAGTTCCCTCTCCATGAAACATTGTTGTGCTTCGGCAATCGTCCAGCTGCATCGATTCCAACCCAATGAAACGAATCAGAAACGCAACACAACCCAGATGGCGAAGTAGCGTAAGAATCACGGATCCACCAGAGAAATCAAAAAAGGAGAACAAGCGGATTCAACAGAAAGGCCAACAAAAATGAAAAATCGGAAGAACGTGAGAAGCAGAGTGTGGTGTTCTTCGTCTTGCGCAAATCAGAGCGTGGTTATGAACAGAATCCACCACACAGAGATCAGGTAAAGCCGTAACAAGCGCAGATGCAGTACTTGTAAAAGGGAAAGGACGGATCAGAGTGAAAGACAAAACCCATCTACTAGATTTCCAGCAACCAAAAGGAAGGAAGGGGAAGGGGAGGGTGAAAACAGAAAGCAACTCACATCTCTGAGCATTGAAGAACATGAGGGCCTTGTGGAGCGCCACCGTGTAGTTGTCCGGCGGAGGCCTTGGGTGGTGCTTCCTCGGCACCGTCTCGACAATAAGCACGACGAAGCCAGCAAGAATGCCACAGGCAACCACCACGCCCACGGTCCAAAGGAACAGCTTCCTGCTGACGACGACGCACCCGAGATCCACGTACTTCTTTTTCTTCTTCTTCTTCCCCTTCTCACCCGGCGCCGCCAGCAGCCAGCTCTGCTGGGTCTCGTCGAGCTGGCGCGACGTGCTCGACAGCGCCGCCCTGTCCAACTCGTGCAGGTTCCTGCTCCTCTCGTCGTCCGTCCCCGAGTCGACGTTTGATATCTCCAGCGGCCCTCCCCATGGATCACGCCCGTACATACTCATCTTCTGCTCACCACCGCCCTCCTCCTCCTTTCTCCTCTACCACTGCTGGGCTTGGGTTGGGTAGACCGTGCACACCTTCGGCGAGAAGAAGGCGGCGTCCAAGGCGGGCAAGGAGCGGCAGGGGCCGGTGGTGGAGTACACTTGTCGCCGCGCCTGTGATGATGCCCCAGCGCTGATGCCATAAAGCTTGCGGCGGTGCTGATACATATCTGCTATGATAACGGAGAGGCATGGACCGCGTCACGCGTCCGTCTGAGATGCATCGTAATTCCCTCTCTGTTTTTAATGCAACACGTCCGTCTCGATCTGTGTTCTTCCAATTAAATGTCACGAGAACTTGGCCTCATTTGTTTTTGTTTCAATTAAAAAATTAAAATTAAGAATAATAAAATTAAATAAATAATATAATCGAGTTTTATATAATAATGATAATTTATAAAAGTTTATATAAAGTTAACTCGATAATAAGCTTCTCTGGTTTGTGCATCTGAAATTTACGTGAAAGAAGTCAAGATTAATATAATTGTTGTTGAAAACCACCTACATGGTCAAAAGTGATAAAATAATGCAAAGATTACAAAACATCGTTCTTTAAATATGTATTTAAAGTATGGTTGTAAAGAACAAAGATAGCGAGAGATAGAATATCTAATGAAAGGTTTGAGATATCTTTAATACGATTAAACCAGAATTCACTGGAGAAAGGGTAAGTAAAAAATAAGTGTAAAGTAGATTCATTAAACGTAATGACAAAAAAAGGGCAAACCAAGTTATCATTCTAATCCTTCAAAGTGAGATTCAATTCAGTAAGAATTTTATCATAAATAATTAATAAAAAATATTTTACATTTCAAAGAAGACTTGGTTTTCTGCACCAAATTATAAAGAAGAAATCTAACACCACTATCATTAATAAAATCATAACAAGATTTACATATAAATATTTTATTAACAAAAAAATTCAAAATCAAATTGATAGTCATTTTATGATCGTAGTCAATGATCTCAAAATCTCTAGATTATAGATCGATGTCCTTTCACAAAATCAAAAATCTATGAAATTAGACGATCGTAATATAGAATGTTGAAATCATTTATTTCTTTATCGTGATTACAATCACAATATCTCATAATTAAATACCAATAATCTGAATCAAATATTAATACTTAATTTTAACATTAATTATAAAAAATTAAATAATTAACCAATTTAATTTGAGTGTGTTTGTTTTTGACTCTACTTTAGTCAATTCTAACAATTGTAAAGAACAGTGAAATAAATTGTGTTACGGTTGTATAGTAAATTATATAATAAAGATTTGTACATAAAAATTAATACAATAGAATTAGATGTGTTCGATAATAATGTACTTTAATTTCAAACAACGTAGTGAGTTAGAAGCTAAATTTTATTATTATATAAAATTGAATTTTATAATAAATTATAAAATAAAAATTTATAGATAAAAATTCATTGATACATATGTAAAATTTAAAAATTATTATAAGATAAAATCACAAAAAGTTATACAAAATTAAAATTAAAGTAGTTGGAGTTGTATCTAACAAACTATACAAGTCAATAAGTCATATTATATTTTTGACTAGTAGTCTAGACACATTCTATTTTAACTCACGTGACAACAAGTTTAATTTTTTATTATTTTTATTAAAAAATAATATAATATTAATATAATTTTTAAATACTAAATCATTTATTAACAAATTCAAACTAATAAACTATTTACTATATATATAACTTAAAAAATATATTAAAATAAATATAAAATTTAAAAAATTTATACAATTATTTTCGTATCATATCTTATTAAACTGTGTCACATAAAAATATAAAAATCTAATCTATATTAAATTATATCATATCAACCTACGATATAATATAATCATATTAAATTATATCAACCACACGATCTAATTGAAATGTTTAAAAAACGAGCCCCTCAACCACGTTCACGTCCAGCATAGGTAGTGAATGATGATGCTGCCGCTGCCGCTGCCTGAAATGCGTGATTCCTTTTGACGTGGAAATTTTATTCGCCGTGTCGTGGAAATCACCTGGATTCCGCGAGAGGAATTCCACGACGTGACAGGTGCGGTCAGCTGCTGTCTACCACTATGGTATCATTTGTTTAATTATCATATAATTATATTTTTTATTATATATTATAATATTTTATAATATTATTTATTAAATATTTTTTATATTTTTTATTATTCATAAAATTAAATCAATATTATTACATTTTATCGTAAATTATATATTTTTAAAAAAATTGTAAAAATCAATCTATTTTTAAAAAGAATCCAGACAAATGATGCAGTGAGAGTAACCACCGCAAATAATTATTTTCAAAAGAATAATTTTTTTCTAATTTTTTTTTATATTTTTAAAAATAATAAAAATTATACAAAATAAGAAAATTTTGTCTAATTATTTCTTATTATTTTATGTTATTTTTTTACCATTTTTAAAAGTATAAATCCTTAAAATAAAATACATTGAAGAAAACAAATTTGCAGATGATTTATAAGACAGTTGATAAAACACTAGAGACGATTTTCGAAGTTGAATACAAAGATAAAGAAAAAGTAATCTAGGTGAAGGTAAAAGTAAAAGAGCAAAGTAAACTTGAATATTTTTAATATATTTTTATTTTTTAATAGTATTTAATTTTTTTTAAATTTTTAATTTTTTTATTTCTCCTTGTCCTTTCTAAACTTTCTTCTTCTTTTTCAATGTAGGTTGTCGATGTAGAAATGATGTAAGGAGATCACATGTTTCTGAAAAAATGGATGTAAGAAGATAGAGTTTAAGGTTTTAAGTGTTAAGAGATCTTCGGTGCAAAAAAGGTGGGATGAGGATGATCAAGGGAGGGCAATATTAGGCTTTATTGAAGATAAAGAAAGGTAAGACCAATCGAAAGATCTTTAATCAAGAACTAAGCCAATGTTTTCGATTTTTTAAATATAAGTTACAACGTTCGTTTGAAAAAAAAGTAAGTTAAAACAGCATATCAAAATGTTTTTAAATTTGAAAATTATTTATTAGAATAAAGATATTCTTCACTGTCAAATAAAGATACTTAATTTCAATACTACGTATTTTTTTTTATTTTTTAAATATCATTCAAATATTATATTATAATTTATAATAAAAATTTAGATTTGAAAATGAAAAATCAAACACGAAGAATTTTTTACCCATAATATTTAAAGATACAGTAATTTCTTTTAGTAATATTACTAGAGTTATTTTTCTCGTAATACCTTAATTTAATAGTCCATATTAAATTTGGATCATCTAAATTATTTAATAACTTATCTAATCAATATAATATTCGTCTCTCTTTTCGTGTACATCATAACTCTTACTATCTAATTAGTATTCATAAATTCGCATTTACGGAGTACTATATTTAATGGTCATAACAATAACTTCTTTTTCTCTACTCTCTTAACTAAGAAGCTGTAAATGTTCCTATTAAGATTCTTGGTTAGATAATTTTTACAATAATTTTCAAAAGAATTAAATAACTTTATCATTAAATCCCTCTTTGGTATCAATTTATCATATATATATATATATATACGAAAAAAAATAACTTTAATAATATATATTAAAAAATTAGATTTTAAAATCAGACACGAATAACTTCTTTACCCATACTATTGCAATTGTTGAATAAAGATACTTATACAAATTTTACTACAGCATTTTTAACTTTTTAAATAACACTCAAATATTATATTACAATTTATATTAAAAATTGAAGAATTTCTTACCAGAGAATCTGATCCGGAAGCCATCGAGCATCCTGGAGCCTCCTCACTGTCTTTCGAGACTGGACAAGGACCGTCAATCGTCAGCTGCCGTTTACCGATCGTCGGTTCCATGGGATCTTCGCGTTCTCCGGCGACCTCCGTTATTCCCAGGTCTCCGGTCTTCGGTCCTCGCATCACCGAACCCGCCGCCGTTTCATGGGTCCGATTCTGCAAGCCACGCCCTCGAGCCCCCCTCGTTCGATGCTTGCGCGCTCCCCGACGGCATCGACGTCTCTATGCGTCGAATTCGGAGGTAGTCGAAGAGGAGGGAGAGGAGGAGGAGCCCTTGGTGCAATCTCTCAGGATTCCAGAGTCATGGATGGCCAACGCTCTTCAGGTGTTTTGTTTTCCGTTTAGCGTTCTACATTTTATTTTTCAAAGTTTGATTCTGGTAAATGTTTTGGTGTAGATGGAGTGGCTAAAACTACCAAATGTCGATATTAGTGCTTTACTTCAAATTATCTTTGTGAGTGGCGAGAGCACGGTTGAGCTCGAGCTTCTATTGCAACGAGCAACCATAAGTGACGAGAGAGAAGAGAGACGACAGGATAGAAGAGATTGACTATAACAGAGAAATATAGGAGGAGATGATAAAAAATGAAGCTTGTGACGGTTGTAGGGTAGAAAAGGAAAGTACCTATACCCAAGCACCCTTAGGAAGGTATAATCAGGTATCTTGTGGAAGCACCGTTGAAAGGGGGATTGCTGGGGTGGTTAGTGACAAGTGAAGGGAGAAGATTTATAAATTATAATATATGCAGCAGTTTGTACTTTGTACACTCAGAAATGGACGGGAAGACTATGTTTAAGAACAAGAACAATAACCATTTTGACTAGATGGTAATTTTATCGCTTAGCATAGCCATTCTGCTTGGGCATCTATAGAGTGCATGTCCTATATATGTTGAATTCCTACTCCTTGAACTTGTCATGTAATAGATGGAATTGAGATCCTCTTCAATTCTATGAAAAGTTTGGGAGGTTCCAATTTACTTGATGTGGGTCATTAATGGTGGAATATGTGTTTGAATGTTACCATGGCAACCGTTTGATCTTTCCAAGACATTCACCATCTCGATCTAAGGTCGTGTTTTAAATTGATTTTAGAGCTCTTATTTGTCCAGTCATGTTTTTGGATAAAATTATTCTCAAATGCCTTTGGTATCATTGGTTTTGAGGAGAATCCTGTATATTTTGAATTGTACCATGTAATTCATTTTTCCAAAATCACAAGATTGAGGAAAAGTTTGATTTTTATCAATTTTGTACAATTTTCTCTCTTGACATAAAATCCAATGGTAAAATTGAGATTGAATAGAAAAATTCTTAGTAATTGTTTGAGGTAAATTTTCATGAATGTGATAAATTATTGGTAAATTCATAACGAACGAGATAAATTTGGGCATTCTTTCATTATTTCATTGAATTATGACAAGCCTTGAGCCCTGCCACTTTGTGTTCTTGTGTTGTATATAATAATAACATATTTACTAGGTTTTAAAGTGATAAGCTGTTGTATTTCACTGTTCCTCTCTTTAAGGATCTGGGTGACCATGCTTCATTTGTATAGGCAATGGGGACAATGTTTGATTCTTGGGTCATAGATTCACAGTCTTCTCAGCCTTAGATTGTTCAAAGTGTTGTAAACTATCATGGTTGCTCAGCTGAAGAAATATTTTGTATAAAGATTTTACCAAGAAAAGATATGGACTGAAGCATAAACAAAATAGATTGGTTGGGAACAATGCACAATTTTCGTGCAATTTTGCTAATTTGTTGTTTGGGTTATTTCTTCAAGATGACTGGAAACTGGAATTCTTGGTGATAAATAGTTCTAGGAAAAGCTAATTGCTTAATTTGAAAGTGGAATAATTTCACTTTTCTCGAGAAGGAAAGCATCTATGGATTCTGTCTGCCATAAGAACCCACTCCTCTCCTCTCCCCTTATCTACTCAGTTATTGGTTGGTGCTCCTATATTATTTCTTCACGTACTGGGTCCGTAGAATCTTCATATGCTTTACGCAATCACGCTCATCTCTGCACCAGAGTTGAATATTCATTATTATTTACTTTCATATATGCTAAAGTAGTTCCATGAATCTGTGCAGGAATCTGAATGGCTTAGAGTAAATCTGCACAAATGGTTGGACGATGAGTATTGTCCTGAGGATGCCAACATAGAAATCAGCCAGGTTGCAGCACAATCATATTATGAGTCTTTGATAGCAAAGACAGACGACATGGGTGAAATCTTGCTTAACATGATAAGAGATCTGCAGTCTGTTTCATTTCAAGAGAGTTTTCATGGAGTATTTTCGTCGGCAAATGCTGCGGTGCATTTGATAACCACAAAGATGGAATCAAGCATACAAAAATAGCTTTCCATCGAAACATCAGCGACAGAGAATCGAGGTTGAACTGTGGCAATGCACTGTTGCAGAATCATCAGTGTTTCTGATGGAGGGTAGAAAAATTGTAACTTCTTTTACTAGGTAAGAAATTGTAACTTAAAGTAGACATTCCAATGCATCAAACCTACCACTTGTGTATAGGTTACTACATTATTCTGCCCAAGGGATACGTTTTTTTTTTTTTTTTTGTGAAAATGGTTGATTTTGTTGTGTAATCACTCTTGATTATTTTCCTCTTTATTTGTTTTGTATTGAATCACCTAAGTAAAACGTTGCCTCTGCAGAAAGCATTCTCAATGACATCATTTTGAATTCTTGTGGGTGATTTCTCGAATCTCAGGGCCTTGTTGCTCTTTGGTAGCAGGCCGAAGAAGATTAGAACCCTACACCTAATGCATTCCGAACTCTGGACCCTGTGACTTCATTATCTGCTAAATAAATAATCGAGATTTTTTGAAAAAAGCATTTGCAGTAATTTTGTTGTGAACGTTTAAAATTATATGTTGAATTTAATTTTAGCATATCGTTTTGTGTTATTACTTGTAAAATTCATTGAGAGAAATAGAGACGTGATTGTACGATTTATATGAAAAGTAAAACATAATCATAGTTAAAATTATTTTTAACATCAATTATTATTATATAAATTTTTATCACTAATTTTTAATTTTATTTATAAAATTAATTTTAACTTAACTTTATTAAGTCAAAGTCAAAGTCAAAGTTAAGTAAGACAGCGAAAGCCCTCCGCCCCTCCTCCTGTAATTCGAGGTCCAAGAGGATTACCGCGAATTCCTGCAGGCGTGTTTCAGTGGTATCGGAGCCGTCATGCTTCGAGCTTCCTCCTCCCTTTCGCTTACCCTCTCATCTCTGAACGTTTCCTCCTCCACTTCCATGAGACTGCCGTCGGTTCTCTCCTCTCTTCATTTGCCCACGCCCCGCAGAACGACGTGCTTCGCGTCGGTGCCGCCTCCGTTGACGAAGATTCCTTCACCATGTGCTGCTTCTCCCGTTGCTTTCTCCCACAGGTGGATCCCATCCAGGGTGGGGAACCGGAGGCTCATGGGAAGAGGTTCGTAAGGTTCAGGATTGTGCTTTTGACACCTGAGCTTTTTTCTGTTTGGTAATGTTGCCGGTATTTGTTTGGCTTGTAGTTTTCTTTAGTCAATACAATGACATCGATAAATCCTTTGTCACCGAGCGTCATCTTCATTGGTGATCAAACTTTGGGCGTGCTTTGGTTTTCTTGTTAAGTCATTTGATGACGATTCTAGAAATTTTAGTTATGGTTTCTCACTTTTGTATTTGGGTGCGTGTATGTCCAGTTTCTTTTAGCTCCGGAAATATCGGAGGAGACGGTAAGGAGATATTGATTCAACATTTGCTTGTTGGTGAAGATGATCTTAAGCTCGTGACGGAACTACAACAGAGAATCGCTGCAGGTTAATTTTACTTGATTTAATCGGTCATCAGCCTTTCAATTTTTTTGAAAAAAGTTACAGGACTAAGTTAGGTTATAAAACATGTATTTTAGATGAAAATTTTCTGGCATTGTGATATTGTCAGGTAACTGTTATGGCATTGTCATGTTAATAATTGGGATGAGGAACTCATGGACGGCTACCTTCCCGTTCCATTGATTATTTTAATAATGTTGTGTTAATAATTAATATTTATAATAAGGCTTGACTGAAAACATCTTTAAAGTGCAGAAAGCTCCGGGAATCACTGAGGCAAAAATTTACAAAATATGATTATAAAACATCTGTATAATTTAGGAAAGTATAACATATCATGTCAAGTACCAAGTGGACTTTTAGTTGGTCTCCAGGTATTTGTTGCCATATGCTTGCATGGTGGAATGACACAGTGAACTACTAATGTTTTAAGCTAGATGATTTATATCCGTCCTTTATCATAATGTATGCACTTCTAAGAATCACTGTTTTCAATGATCTATCTTATTCGACATGTTTCAAACTAGAAAGTATCAATGTCCTTTGCAGAGGAAGGTTTTCTTTGACTACGAGTAGGCTAGGCTAATTTGTTGATACCTAGTCTTCAACACATGCAAGACTAACCCTAAACCTTATTCTCAGAAGGAGGATGATCTACTGTTTCAGGTCTTTCAAACAATTGATTTCCATATTTTTATGATACCCTTTTTTCATGAAATGGATATTTGGCTTCCCTTGACAATGAAACATGGAAAAGGTAAATGAAAAATACTAAATTACAAGGCAATTTCTGAAAGAGGGCACTAAGATAAGTAGAATGAATAATTGTTAGCAGTCAGTCACCCATGAGATTGTTGACTCTGACGGCCTATAGATTCTTCTTCTTTTTCTTACTCTGACTTGCCTCAACCAATGTTAACAAATTTCAGCAGTATATTAAAAAAAAAGCTAATTCATTCAATACATGTGTGTAATTATCACAACTATTACTATTTCAAACCAAGGGTGTGGTTTGAACTAGTTGAAGAAGTCATGCTGATTCTCAGTTATAATTTTTGATATGGAGATCAAGTATTGATTTTGCTTAATTTTTGGTGAAATTCAAGGTGACATATGACAATTCATTTTTAGCATGACAATTTGTGGAGTCTCAAACAAAACTTGCAACATATTATTAGGAATATTAAATATTAATGGAACTCTCTCTCTCTCTCTCTCTCGTGTGTGTGTGTGTGTGTGTATTTATGTTCTAGATATGGCCTTGAAGTACTCATGATTCGCTCGTTGCTTGAGTGAATGTGGCATGGGGTAGTCAGATTATCCACATTGTTTTTATATGATTGCAGGAGAGGATTTAAGTGACTTGGCAGTGGAATTTTCAGCTTGTCCTTCAAAAGAAAATGGTGGAATGCTTGGATGGGTCAGAAGAGGACAGATGGTATGCAAAAACATATTATGGAAGACATATTATACTTGCAAAATTTTACATAACTTTAATTGCACGCCTACAAAAGTTTGCATAATGTCCTATTTATCCATCAATAATCCTTCAAAGAACTTATAAAATTATTGGAATCATTTCCCAATGGAACATTTTGGGATATGAAAGATTTTTCACCTTTTTCTGATTTCTTTTATTAATTTTTTATTTTTTCTGCAAATTTTTCTAATTTTGAAGTTTATGTTATCCAATAATATTCAAATAAGTTCTCATTGACATATATTTAAACTATAATGATTCCCTTAACCTTTCCACTTGTTTATTACTAGGAATTTGGCACATAGACCATTTTATCGATGATATCAAAGGTTTTTCTTTGTGAAAATACTAGTGATTGCTGAATTTTTGCTTATAAGCCGAAGAATTCTTTGATAATGAATGATCCTTGTAATTTTTGATTACTGGGGGATGAGAAATTATCTTTTTGAGGATCTTACAACATTGTAAATTGCATACTTGTGATGTACATAATCTTAGAAGGAATTTGGATACATCATTTTAAGATGGTCTGTGTGGCAATCCATGCCTTTTGATATTTAGAAGGTTAGCTTGCCTTGTGCATCCAAGTCAAGCTTAGGCCACAGGATTTATGGTATTCAAATTATAAGATTACAGTGATGTGGCGATAACATGAAACAAACAATATTGATATGAAAAATTATGGTAAAAATTGAGTATATCATGCATAGTAACTTTTAGTTGTAAATTCTATAATCTCATGATCTACTTTTTTAGATAATGAGATTATAATCTAGATTATATGTTTTTATTCTTATAATTACATGTTCTTGATCACAATCAAACATGATTATGAGAATACAAGAGATGGGTAGACGTGGACTTATTTATTAACAAACATAAGGACTTTTATATATAGATGTGTGGGAGCTTGAATGAAAAGGAGTTGTTGAGCATGAAGATGACAATTACATAGTAGCAACGTCTTAGGTTTATAGGATTGGAGGGCCAATAGTGTAGTTACAATGGCAGTGGCAGTGGTTGGAGAGAGATTTAACAAAGGATACACCTATCAATGACTAGAGGAGGAAGGGGGACCTGTGCTGGTGATGATGACCTAGGATGAACTACCATTGATGCAATATATAGTAGAGGTGGATTGGGGGCTGGGTTAAGGTTTTCCCTCTGTTTCCCGAGTGATCTCAATGTGTTGGGGTTAGAGGTGACAGGGCTATGGGGAGAAAGGGTGGACTGCTTCCAGCCAGAGATGCATCTTAGAGGCTTGATGTGGGAGCAGGAGTGTGAATGGCCTGGAAGTTCGATGTCAACAATGGATTCTAGGTAATTAGGTCTTACAAATGGTATTAGTTTCAGATGCATAAGTGGTGTTTTACAACAATGGATTCTAGGTCATTAGGTCTTAGAAACGAGCATAAGTGGTGTTTCAGATGGTGTTTTAGTAACTAATCATTAGGTCTTACAAATGGTAGTAGTTTCAGATGCAAATATTTTCTTATCCCATGAAATTTGAAAAAATATTGATATTGGCTTGAAATTTATTAAGAATAAGGATTTGAAGGCATTTTGTTGTTCATCTTCCATGTTATTATGCATGAATCTAGTGTCACCTATTTGATAAAAATTCAGGTGCCAGAGTTTGACGAAGCTGCATTTTCTGCCCCTTTGAATAAAGTAGTGCGCTGTAAAACAAAATTTGGTTGGCATTTGTTGCAAGTGCTTTCAGAAAGGTCATCTGTCAATATTGGTTATGGATATATCATGCTGGTTCACATATGATTGTTTTGTGCTGACTTTTTGCCACTTTATTAGGGAAGCAACTGCGCTGCAAGACATTCAACCTGAGGAACTTCACTGTAAAATGCAGGATCCTGCTTTCTTTGAAGAATCACAGTTGATAGATGTTCGAGAACCTGATGAAGTGTATGTACTTCTGTTGAAACTTAGCTTCATACATGGGAAATCATTTTTCATCTAATTTTGTGTGTGCAGATGCCTTTAGGACATGAATCTTGTTTGTATTTGGGTTTTATCCTGTGTTACATTTGAGACTACATCTCGACACCTTCTAGGGTTTCTGGCTTCTGAAGATATTGCATCTTCTCAAAAGTGATTCCAAACATAGTATGACAACTCAGATTTTGAGAGAAATTTCAGCTTTCAAGCCTTAAATTTGGAGTGCATTTCTCAGCTTCTCTAGAAGCTGGATTTGACTGGCTATACGAAGCTGAGTTTAAAATGTTTTTTTCCCATGGCTGTTCATATTTCTTTTTTATTATTTAACCAATAAACCTAGTGTTGTTTAGAGTGCATGCCATTATGTTAGTTTCATTATTGTAATTTACTTCAAGAACAAATATAGAATTTTTATGGTGACTATGGTCCTCCTTTTTCATATAAACCATTTGGCATCAATTATGGAAGCTGGTTTCCATGATAAAAGTGTCTCAGAACGTAGCTTTTGACATTTCCTCTAGATGATAGTTTCTTTGTAAACAATCCCATAAGGGGCATTGATTAGTGTATGCAAGATTTTCTCAGAAGAAAACTGAAAAGAACATTGAGCAAGTAGAGAAACAGCAAACCTAATATTTATATAATTTGTGTTGAAATATGAGCATGTAACTCAAAAATCAATTGACTGTGAGTAGAGAGGTCTTTCTAATATTATCCATTTTTCATCTTTTGTTCAGTTCACGTGGAATCATATTTCTCAACAATCTTCATTTGTAGCCTTTTAGGTTCTATAAGTATTTCTTTTTTATGGGTAGATTTGCAGATCTACTTAGATCTTTCTGCTATGATACAGACATTCAACTTAAAACAAACTGTGAGTGAAAATGTCTTTTTCCATATCAACTATTTTTCATATTTTGCTTAGTCCATGTCAGTCATGTGACTATATTTCTCAACATTATGTTTTTGCATAGTTTTTCGAATGTTTCTTTTTATTAATTTTATAGTTTTGTGCAACATCAAAACCAAGTTTTTGGATAAGGTTTCATGCCTAAGGCACTATATGTAAAGCAAATGAACTTTAAAAATGTCAACTACTGTTTAATAGTTCAATATGATGCAAATCATCAGAAAATTACTCAGTTACTATTTCATTATAGATGGTCTAATAGCAATGCATTCATGTAAACTTTTTTCTTCGTTGCTGCAGAGCTCAAGCTTCTCTTCCAGGTTTTAAAGTTTTACCTCTTCAACAGTTTGGCACTTGGGGTGCAGAAGTCGCAAATATGTTTGATCCTCAAAAAGAAACTTACATTATGGTAAATTGGTTTCTCTTCTACCTGTGCTTCTTCTTTTTTCATTTTTTCTTAAAATTATAAATGAAATTTATCACCTAATATGACCCGGCTTAGTTTACCTCTCAAAAAAGGACCTAGATTAATTTTTCAATATATCAATTGTGTCACTTCAGTACTTGCCATTAGGGTTAGTGTGTTACTTCGACCTATGATTTGAATACTCCCTGTTTCATTTCCTTTTATTAGATGTACTTCTCCAAACTTAGTAATTGTTCATAATCAAAATGCAGTGTCATCATGGAGGACGGTCTCTGCAAGTTGCCAAATGGTTGCACGCACAGGTAATTTCTTACTGTAACATGTACCCTAGCCTATTTTCAAAAGGATTTTATCGATTATACCACATATATTCTTGCTTGAAAAATGACAATTCCACATTCACTTCCAATAATAAGGGAGAGTGGATTTATCTTGAAATTCTCTTACATGATGAAATAATACATGCAGGGATTCAAAAAAGTATTCAATATAACTGGTGGAATTCATGCCTACGCGATCAAGGCAGACTCATCTGTCCCAACATACTGACAGATCTTGTGTATTTTTAAGATGGGTAAAGACCATGACTTTTGGGAGGTATATATCCGCATCGGAGTTATCAAGCTCCTTGCGTTGTAGCATCTGTGCAATATACTAATTTTTGGTATTCTTCTTAAGACATCAATTTCTGTGAATAGCACTGAAGGCATGAGAGGTATTTAAATTTCTGGGATATTACTTGGGAACATTTGTTACATTTCCAGCTTGGCACTGACTAATTCTGGCTCGGTGGCTCCATATATTTCGTCTTTAATTTCCTTGTGGCCTGTTAAATATATCTTAACATATCTCAACCAGTCATATAAAAATGGATAGGAATATCTGCATTGTTCGTTTTCATGAATTTCATATAAAAATAAAAATTCTTCCTTGTTCACGAGTTTTAAATTTTTTATCAGATCAATATCATTCTGATTTACAATTGTAAAATAAAAATTTATACACAAGAAAATCATGTATTATAATCAAAATTAATCTTGTCGTT
This sequence comes from Amphibolis antarctica, assembly GCA_024699675.1. NCBI lineage: Eukaryota > Viridiplantae > Streptophyta > Magnoliopsida > Alismatales > Cymodoceaceae > Amphibolis > Amphibolis antarctica. The sequence continues at coordinate 41,797 of JAMKPZ010000115.1, forward strand.
ATTAATTGATAAGTGATTATTACGCAAAAATAGTCTTTCATTATTTTTCGTGGAGTTATAAAAAAGAAGATATTTTTCACTTTTCTTTGGACCGCATGTTGCAAGCAATAATTAGGGAGAAAACATCAAATTCGGCTATTTTTAGGTCTCATTTGTTTTCTTTCTATTTACCTTGAAGTTAATTTTAAAAATTGTGAAAAGTTGAAATTGAAAGTTGTGAATTCACTTAAGAGGTGAAACAAATAATATCTTACACCAAAGATAACGGAAACAACATTGATGATAATAGCTACATTAAGCTAGATCTTTAGGCTATAGTCTCATTAGGTAACAAGACATTTTATCTTTGAAAATTGTGAAAAGTTAGAGATACGAGGCATTGAGTTTAGCTGTGTAATAAAAATTTATATGATAACAATGATATATAAAAATTTATATAAAATTAATTTTATATCAAGTAAATCATTTTCAACCTGTGATCCAAACCAAGTAAAGCATAGACATTTTTACCTTTGTCTGCCAAGTTTAGCAGACAAAAAAACAAGCGGATCAGTGGATAACAAAGCGTAGATAGGTAGTAAAGTTTTTTTTTTTAAAATCGAACCTCTATTTTTTGAGAAAAGAAAGTGTAAATTCAATTTATTTAAAAGGACAAAAAATCGGAGGCGAACGAACGAAGCCAGTTGCGGTGGCTCCATCGCAGGTCCAGCTCAACGAGTCCCGGTCCGTCCCACCGGTCAAACGCCCGTTCTTGTTCCCGCGAAATGCTCCGCACCGCTCCCCGCGCCCAACCGAAACCACCACCCTCCCTCTCTTTCCTTGCGCCTCCTTCACCTCCGGATCACATCTTTTCTTGCCTCCTCGGCTCCTCCTCCTCCTCATCCTCGTCGGCTCCTCCTCCCACCTCGGCCTCCACCGCCACCCAACCTCCCACCATGGGCCTTTGCTTCTCCTACCAGAACAGGGCCCGAAAGTCCACGCCCCTGGCGGAGTCCACCTCCACGCAGCCTCCCCCTACCAACGGTGGCGGCAGCAACCACCGCAACAAGCCTTCCCCCCCTCAGAAGGCGTCGAGGCTTGGTGCCATCGGGCCGGTCCTCGGGCGGCCCATGGAGGACGTCCGTGGCACGTACACCATCGGGAAGGAGCTGGGTCGCGGGCAGTTCGGCATCACGCATCTCTGCACCGACAAGGCCACCGGCCAGTCGTTCGCCTGCAAGACCATCGCGAAGCGCAAATTGGTGAACAAGGAGGACGTGGAGGACGTGAGGCGGGAGGTGCAGATCATGCACCACCTGACCGGGCAGCCCAACATCGTGGAGCTGAAGGGCGCGTACGAGGACAAGCAGTCGGTGCACCTCGTCATGGAGCTGTGCGCCGGCGGAGAGCTGTTCGACAGGATCATCGCCAAAGGACACTACACGGAGCGCGCCGCCGCCTCGCTGCTCAGGGTCATCGTCCAGATCGTGCACACTTGCCATTCCATGGGGGTGATGCACAGGGACCTCAAGCCCGAGAACTTCCTGCTTCTCAGCAAGGATGAGAATGCGCCTCTCAAGGCCACCGATTTCGGCCTCTCTGTCTTCTTCAAGCAAGGTCTGTCTCTCCCTTCATCCTGATTGTCTCATCTCCTGGTGGTATCAGTACCAGACAGACAAAGCATGGCATTATTCCTCTAACATGTGAACGATCATATTTATTTTTCATTTATAACATTTCAAATAGATTCAGATTTCAATCTTCCTCTGATCTGTTTATGAATGAGGAGGAGAAAATGTGGGAATTTGGATATTGGATGATATGAATGATTGCCAGTTAAACTAAGACTGTTTCAACCAACACCAGTTTATTTACTCAAAATTTAATGGTATGAATGTGTAATGATTCTTAACAGGAGTATTTTTAATAATAATATTTATTATTATTATTATTATTTACATATCAGTTTATTTCTGTACATCTGCTTAAAAAATTTATAATTTGAATTTAAAATATTAAATTGAAAAAAATTGAGTTTTGCAATTTTTTTTGAAACATTGGTTTATTCTTTGATTAAAATAATCATTACCAAATGAATCCTTGCACTGATGGCATTGTACGTTTGTCATTCTTTTAACAGGTGAGGTATTTAGAGATATAGTTGGCAGTGCATACTACATTGCACCCGAAGTATTGAAGAGAAAATATGGCCCAGAGGCTGACATCTGGAGCATTGGGGTTATGCTTTACATCCTACTCTCCGGAGTCCCTCCATTTTGGGCTGGTAACGCCAACCGTTGTGCTTTGATACCATTTGGTCCTATTGGTGATGAGGAAACTCATGCTTACACCCATGTAATTCAATTTTGTTGCTACAGAATCGGAACATGGGATATTCAATGCGGTCTTGAGAGGGCATATTGACTTTAGCAGTGATCCATGGCCAAAGGTTTCTTCTGGTGCAAAGGATCTCGTCAGAAATATGCTGCACCAGGATCCCAAACGACGACTCACAGCATTCCAAGTTCTGAGTAAGTTTGATTCAATGCCTGGATTTGCTGTCAAATTGTTAATATGGATGCGAGAAAAATCAAAGTAGATAAAGCCCACAATTGTAATCTTTTGGTTGTTCATAGGGGTTTATTGTTTTTGTTATGGTTTTTTGGTATATTTTCTTTTACTAGGTGATTAACGTAGACTTATTGGCCGGTTAGTATTTTAAAAAACAATGTTATGCATACATGATGGACAATTATTTTCTTCCTATGATAGATCATCCTTGGATCAAAGAAGATGGAGATGCACCTGATACACCACTTGACAATGCTGTTCTCAATAGGCTGAAACAGTTTAGAGCAATGAACAAGTTCAAAAAAGTTGCTTTGAGGGTATACTTCATTCATTATATACATCATGCTGTAGAATTTAGATAAAAATTTCTACCAAATTAACCTTCTTAGTAACTTAAAGCATCAGTTGTCAAAATTCTTATCCAATTAAGGCCGGAACAGTGATTTTCAATAGCATGCACGATACTATGGAATAAGTAGGTCATTAGCAAGCCTAAGCATCAATTCAATTTTGCAAATGTAGGTAATAGCAGGGTGTTTATCTGAAGAAGAGATACGTGGTCTGAAGGAGATGTTCAAAAACATGGACACAGACAACAGTGGGACAATAACCCTCGAAGAATTGAAGCAAGGACTATCAAAACAAGGAACAAAGTTAAGTGAGAATGAAGTAAAACAGTTGATGGATGCTGTAAGTAACATAAAACCGCATACATCTGCTAAATAGTTTATTACGTGATGGTTTAATTAACGTGCTGATTTGCAGGCTGATGCTGATGGAAATGGGACAATTGATTATGAAGAATTCATTACAGCAACTGTTCACATGAATAGGATGGATAGGGAAGAGCACTTGTATACTGCATTCACATACTTTGACAAAGATAACAGTGGGTATGGGATTCGATTTTTAACACTTTCCAACTGAAGGATCAAATTAAGATAACATATTTTCTAATTTACAAAGCTAAGCATCGTATAATTATATTTGTTGTAGGTATATAACAACTGAAGAGCTTGAGCAAGCTCTAAAAGAGTTTGGAATGCACGATGGGAGGGACATTAAGGACATCATTTCTGAAGTTGATGCTGATAATGTAAGTGAAAATATGATTCTCAGTAATCCGAATTCTCAGTTCCTGCCTCAGATTTTAAAATGTTGACAATCCTGTTTATGCATATTGATATGATCTTAGCCAGCTTTTATAGGATCGCATTTTCATTGCAAGTGCAACCAAACTAAGGAACACACATGTTATTAATCCCCGATGGATAAATTCAATATGGCCTCACTACTGATTTCACGATTTGTACATGTAGGATGGAAGGATCAATTATGACGAGTTTGTTGCCATGATGAGGAAGGGGAATCCTGAAGCTGGGGCCAATCCGAAGAAGCGACGTGATGTCACGGTCTAATTGATCAAAGGACTCATAAGGAAATCTACTCACTGTCCATATTAGAGTGACAAGAGTTATATATACAAATGAGCTCAGAATTCAAATCTGATTGTTTATTTAATTATGTGGGCTCACGTATGCTGAATGGGAAGATGGAACTAGGGGGTGGGGACAATCTATAAGCCAATTGTGGGGCTCGAGTGTATATTAATTTGTTCATCATTGAGATAGACAGTCGATATATTCTATTACTTTGATGCCTATAAGATGCAAATCAATTACTCAAAATTTTCTTTGTTTATTGTGATTAGAGTCATTAGGTTCATTGAAGTTTTGGTTTTGTTTGTTTGGTCAATTACAATTTTAACATTAGTTTATTCAAATTCTTATATATCATCATTATTGTACAAATTCTTATATATAAATTTTTATTTTACAATTTATTATAAAATTTTAATATTATTTGTAAAATTATTTTTAACTTTAATTCTTAATAGTTGTTAAAGTTAAAATTGAAATTAAAACTCTATTGACAAACAAAACTAACTTTATCTTCTAGCTATTGGGTCCTTCGTGGTAAGCTCTAACCCCAAAGAGGATTACTTCCCATTCACAACCAACTATTTCCACCATATAAGATGCAAACTAAACGTAATGAAACTGAAGTAATTTGGGTAATGAATCGTTGTTAGCAACAACCATATAAACGTCTTTATGTTCACATTCAAAAGTTTGAATCTGAACAAAGGACATGACAAAATCTTCCATTAGACTTGTCCAACAAATGTACAATTGGACAAATGCATAAATAAGTAGTAGCTAATTGTGTTAAGAGTACGAGAGATCTAACGCAACCATCGTTGCATTTCTTAACATCATAAAATGTTCAAATCACAGTCAAATGTAAAATGAAAAATCCCTTGTAGTATTTATCTATTGCAAACAAACAGGTAATCATTTTACATTGATTTCAAAAGTTGTTGTTATGATGTTGATTTCCACAATTAAAATATTTAAAGTTGATTAAAAATAAACACAGCATAAGTTTCAGTTAGATTTAAAAGTCTTACTTTTTTTTCCCATCGTAATATTTCTATCTATTATCAAATTTTTATTAAATTATATAATTTTATTTTTTTTATACTTTTAAATCCACTTTTATTTTTTAAAATTTATTCCTCAATTAAATCAATTTAATCAAATTAAGATTTCGTTATTTTTTCATTTTTAACTTCTACAAATATTTTCAATTTAATAATAATATATATATATTTTAATTTATTTTTTTATTATCAAAATTATTTTTTCCTGTTTCATAACTATTCTCGAAACTAAAAAAAAAGCCCCCTAAATTAATAAATCATGTCCCCTCGTCTCCAAACGTCGGAATCAGATCTCTCGCATCCGCTTCAGTCTCCTTCTGCATTCTCGGCGTAGGCCATCGCAGCAGAATCGATCTTTCAGAGGTAAATTCTAGATCCCTCGAGGACAGCTCGCAGCGGCGATCCCTCGATCTCTCACTCTGGACGCCTGCGAGAACGTGGAGCTCCAATTCCTGCTACCTCCGCTTCTAGCCTGAGAATGGAGTGGAAGAACTTTCTTTCTTTACTCAAATGATCTTCTCGTAGGATTGTTTGTTGCGAACTGAAAAACATTGTAATTCACATTTCCCCATTTCCCCTCACAGATCCGAGCCTGCTGCGTTGAGTTTTCGGAGTTCGAGATGGAGGATGAAGAGTACGAATCTATCTATCTATGGATTCTGGTTGAATTACCAATCTCTGGGAAGTTTAAATTTTTGCCCCCCCTTCTCTTTTATGTAGGCAAAGTACGCTCGAGCTTCTACAGCGGTACAGGCGTGACCGTCGTATGTTGTTGAATTACATGTTATCTGGGAACCTGATCAAGAAAGTTGTGCTTCCACCTGGGTCAGTGTCGCTTGATGATGTCGATTTGGATGTAGTAAGTATCGACTACGTTCTCAACTGTGCCAAGAAAGGTAAAGAGGTTTGTTCTCGAAATTATTTCAGGAGTTTCATGTTTGTTATCTGACGGTGCGCTGAATTGGCTTTTGCTGTGTAGGGGAAATGTTGGATCTCTCGGAAGCCATTCGAGTTTTCTATGATAGTCTTGAGTTTCCTTCGGTGGTAAGCTTCAGAACTCTGCAACTTTTGGTCGTGTAATTTATTTCATTTCATCCATCGCTTGTCAGGATATGGTGCTCCCGAGTTCACCTGTCCTTCCGGTAAGCTCAGGTATAGTCCAGTCACTGAATCCTCTCTATCACACAAGAACAAACAGGTTCCTTAAAGAATAATCTAATCTACATAAGCAACAATACGAACAACAGAAAAAACCAAAATAACCTGTGCATTTGGCAACCCATGGGGTTGGCTTTGCCCAGCTCTTTGTGGCTGGAGGAGAGGTTCAGGATAAAGATGTTCAGCAGTGGGCGTCTTCCGTTGTTTTCACTCTCACAGAAACTCATGGGAGCTGATCCCACTTAAGAACATGTTGTTATGTTGGAGTCATGGAGCTATTCCAGGCAATTGTGTCTAAACTTATGCACTCCAAAATCAATGGCGTAGTCAAATATCATTATCAATTCAAGGTAAACCAGGAGAAGACACACACTCTGGAAAGTAGTAAGCCAACCATAGGATGACAAGGGGATGATGTGGAGGAGGAGAGGTGGAAAGCGGGTGTCCACCATCAGCAGCGAAGTTTCAGGAGTAATACAGCCTATTTTAATTTTACAGGCTATTCACTGGGGGAAACCATTGGTTTGGGCTCCCAGTATTGAGGGAGGCGGAGGCAGCCTAGCTGGTTGCTGCAGGGGGCTGGCAGTTCTCTGCTGGTAGTTCTCTGCTGGTCAGATGGAGGTGGAGGGCCTGGTGGCCTGGTGGCTGGGGGTGAAGAGGGTGGAAAGGACACAGGTGGACTGCTGAAGCTGGAGGAGGGGGCAGCAGGCTGGAAGGTGGTGGCTTTGCTGGGAGGTGCTCTAGGATTTTCTCCTAAGCTGTAATACCATGTAGATTAGGAGAGAAGTGGATTATTCGATTCCATTGCTAATGATAGGATTACATATAAATAGAGTTTTAGATTAAATAGATATCCAATAACCTGATAACATACACACATCCATTTAAATTGATACACAAGTCTAACAATTACATACACACAAACATTTATGTGTGCGTGCATACTTACACATACATAGAAATACTGCAAAGGCATATACTACTATGGGTGCCAAAGGTGCTTGATGTGGTGCCTTGACACCTTAACAGCTGTGGTATTTGATGACGCACTTCAATAGAGATCCAAATAATGATTAGATAATTGAAATAGATTAAGGCTTTCCATGCAGGCGATCAATCTAATTATCATGCAGCTTTGTAGTCAAGGCATACTAAAATGAATTAATCTTCTTACAAATCCTTATTTAATTTTTACATCGTTTCACCTAGAGAACTAGAGTAGGCTGCAAACAACCAAATCAAAACTGAAATTACTGTTTTCTAAGGTCCCAAAACTATAATTTAAGTTATAAGGTCAGCCAAAGCATTGAGGCAGAACGTGCATCTCTTGAACAGGAAAACTATTTAATACATATCAATATTGGGATCCATACAAGAGGAAAAACATGGTAAAAAGAATAAAACATTTGCTATGGAAGCATTGGAGATGCCATTTTTCTAGCAGTCCAGTTTCATTAAAATATGATGATAAACATATGAGCTATAAACTTCTAAATGAAATGGTTTCAAGCTGGAAATTAGAATGATACATCTACTGAGAATCTGGTTTTGTAACCAGCATTACACTCAAAAATTAAGAAATTAAATACCTCCAGAAGGGTCTTGTACTCATCTTTCCAGCAAGACAAATCTCAATGCAAGGTGATCAATATAGTTCAAAATACAAGATAATTAACAGGGCTCAGACGGGGCGGGGAGCACAAGCTTAACGCCTACAACTTTGATTATGCATGGTCAATTGTCTAGTGCTAAATATGGAGGGTTAGACTTAACCACACTGATTATTGCACTGTAAACATGCATGTAAACATCCAACTACACCCATACATAAATATCCACAGATATAAAACATGGTTTTCTTTCTCCCATTGTACCTTGTGGGAACCTGAAGTCTCTCAATGAATTACAGGTTGCAGCAGAAATTTTCTCGCATGATCCAGTGTCCTTGACAAATACTCAGTCTCTCCAACACTACATTGTTCTATCGTCTATTCATTTAGCTCCAGCCACAACTCTGTGGATGCCCTCTCTACAGTCTACACTACCCCCTCGCCCTCTCTCTCTCTCTCTCTCTCTCTCTTACATACAAGGTGGTAGAGAAGGAAGGGGCACATTCTTTCATCCATCTCTAACCCCTTTCTCTTCATTGTGTGCCATCATCTTCCCTCTTACCAGTGGAAGAAAAATTGAAGGGGATGGATGTGGTGTATAGGAGCAGAAGAGAAGAGGTCTTTTGGAAATGATGAAGTGGGTGGTGGTCGGATGATTTAATAGGTGTTTATTGTTTTAATGGGCATTGGCTCACGCAAATGAAAAAAAGAGAGACGAAATGCACATGATAATCTATACAAATAGATATTTTTGGTCACTTAAACGTCCTATTCAATTAAGATTTTTATTTGAATGGGCTAGATCCAAATTATATTGATTAAAACCTAGATTCCATTAGGAAAAATTCTGGTCATGATACACAAATTTTCTGTGAAGATCATGTATGCTAGGGTTTAGGGCACTTCACCATTCTATACACCCAGCAAAGAGATAGGAGATCAATGATGTTTGGCAAAGATGTTATAGTTGATGGAAGTTCCTCCTGGAATCAAAATTTTAAAAGGCAAATCTATAAAGGTTTTTTCGCAGAAAGTGACTAATATAAATATTTTTTTGCAACAAATTGTGTTGTTTGGTAAAATATATTGAAATACTAGTTATGTGGCTTGCAGCTTTTGGTGAAAGGTTGACATTTAATAAGTTAATAGCTTATTCTTATAAAATATGAACAAGATCGTGTCCAGTATTATTATTATATCTTTGACATGGGATGCTTCATCTAAATGGTATCAAATTCGTTGAAATATCTTATGTCATTTGTGACAGATTTTCTGGATCAATATTCAACAATCAGTGTATCATCTTCTGGCATGTTGTTGTTTAAGTCTGTTCTTTTGGCTTATTTTACAGCAACGAGGACATCCTTTATCGTTCATTTTTTATGTGTTTGATTGCTAGGGAAGCAATGGTTCTGTTGAAGAGTTCTTTCTTGTTACAAGACCTGAATCTTCTGGGTTACCACCTTCACGAGCACCACCCCCAATTCCTGTTCCAACACCTGCACCTGTCATGCAAAGCATATCAAATTCGAAATCTGTTCAATCTTCACATCATCAAGAATTATCTGTAGATGACATTGATGATTTTGAGGAGGAAGAAGAAGAAGAAGAAGAAATTATTTCAAGACATCGCTCAAATGACTCATACAAAATGCTACTAGGACTACCTTCTTTTGAAACAGGTATTATTGCAAATCAGTCTTACATACTGAGATCGTAGTACTTTTATTTTTTGGGATTCAGAATTTCATACTGACATAGTCAAACAACATTAAATGATCTCTCAAAAAGGGTAAAATGGAAATTTATATTTTGCTCAAGAGATGCATTATATTCAACTTTGGTGAGTAGTTGTAATTGATTGCAGATATCTATTATTGCATGTCTATTCATTAATGATGTACTTTAGAAAATTAGATTTGATGAATGATAATATATAATAGGTTTTATTCGTTGTTGTGTAGAAAAGTTCTAACTTCACTAATAAAAATACCTACCACAGGAATTTTCAGAATCTGTTAACTGAAGGTTCATGATTAAATGTCTAATGTAGATAGATCAAAAATTTTGGGTGACTGTGAGCTATGGTTTTCAAATGTTAGTCAAAATCCATGCTTATATGAGAAACTCAATTGTTAAAAGAATGGATTCAATCTACATTGTCTATACCATTACAGAGCCTGTATTTTGAAATTACCATAGGTAGGTGAAATTCTTTAAAATAAAAGGTATGTGAGGCACAATTTTAGTGTTGTCCAATCAATCATAACCATTAGTAAATGTTGGGATTATTATTGCAACAACAAATTTACCCATTAAAAAAAATCACTTATTGGCATGTTCATGTTGCAGATCTACAGAGGACAATCAGAGTGATGCACTATTGTTATAAACTTATAATCATATAAGAAAATGCACTATTGTTATGATGCAGTACTGTGGATTTAAATTCAAGGAACAGTATCTCCATCAACAGAAATAAGTTTATTACAATTAAATCTTTTCCATACCTCACGTTGGTGGAGGCATTGTGCACCGGGATTATATTTTTTTGATTTTGATTCACCCATTTAGTCCTTATGCTGATGATAAAGTGATGGCTTCTCAAGCAATGTCTGTGTTTTGCTATTTTCAGGTATCTCAGATGATGATCTCCGTGAGACAGCCTATGAAATTATTGTAGCATGTGTTGGTGCTTCTGGGTAGCATCTGTGAATAATCTTTTTCTTTTTTGTTAGTTGAAAATGTCAAGTATTTTTATGAGATTTGTTTTGGGTTTATTACACAATCTCAATTTTCTCCCATTTCAACCCCCTTGTTAAGTTGGTTTCCCTTTTTCCCTTTTAACATGCAGGGGTCTCATAGTTCCATTTAAAGAAAAAAAGAAAGAGAAGAAATCCAAACTAATGAGAAAGCTTGCTAGAAGCAAGAATGAGAATATCGCACCACAACCCCAGCATGTTCCTGGATTGGTTGGTTTGTTGGAAACAATGCGTGTTCAGCTTGAGGCATGATTCCAAGCCTTGTTCATTGTATGATTGGGACATTGAATTAGTTGCGATCATTTTTCTAGAATTAAATAGCCAAATCTTTTACTGTACTTTTGGGGGCAATTTTATGGCGATTTAACATAATGGTTGATCTTGGTATCATAGGTGTATTCAAGTTTATATCTCATGATTTTCTCAATTTTTGTGCATTAAGTGTTGGCTTAGTGTTCTTGATTTATAGTTTTCTGTGTAAGTAATTAAGGAAACTGTGTTCACCATAGATCTTATTATTTCTCCTTGTAAATTATGATACCAAGGAAAACTTTACCCTCTCTGCTGGATACTTATGCATCTTCAGCCTTATGTGCCCATAGCTTTTATGATTATCCTAAATATACTGTGTTTTTCTACAAGAGAATCTCAATTGTGTTGTATCTATTGTAAATTGCCAGACTTGTTTGTCTAGTCATTGGGCAAAGATTAAACTAATTTGTATCCTTACTGGGTAGTCCTGGTAATTGTTAAAAAATGTTTAAAAAGATCAAACGATACATTTTTTAGTTCTCTTTGAAGTGTGCATTCAAATTGAAGTTATAAATGAATATTTAGATGAAAAATTGGTGATCTAAACCACTGAATATTGTTGTCATTCAAATTTTTGGGTCTTATGTTTGTTGAGCTGAAAACTTTGTTGACTTACACCCAACATGCTTTTCTTTGACAGATTTCAGAGGCAATGGATATACGAACAAGGCAAGGATTACTCAATGCTCTTATGGGTAGAGGAGGAAAAGGAATGGATTCACTTTTAGTCCCATTGGAGTTGTTGTGTTGTGTTTCACGGGCCGAGTTTTCCGATAAGAAAGCTTATCTGCGTTGGCAAAAGAGGCAGGTATGTTACCAAGAATATCAAGGACTTCAGGTGCTAATGACAAGATTCTCTTCTTTTAGACGGTTGGTTTTATTGTCCTTTTACTTTTGCAGCTTAATATGCTGGAAGAAGGATTGATAAGTTATCCGGTGGTGGGCTTTGGAGAATCTGGACGCAAGGCAAGTGATCTGAGGATTCTTTTGAGAAAGATTGAAGAATCTGAGGTATGTAGATTAGAACTGTGGAACTTATTGTTTGTTCTCTGTATAATTATGTATTTCTAAGTTTGAAAGACAATTTGCAGCTAGGAAAATCAACTCTTTCTAATAATATTTTAAGCACGGGCATAGTTGCTGTCTTTAAAAAGTTAGAAAAAACTTGTGAAATTTATGAAACACAATCCGGGAACTTTTCTGATCTAATGTTTGATCTGTTAGTTATTTTTTCTCTTATTGTTTATTTAAATAGAAAGGATACCTCATCAAATAATAATCCTAACAAAATATTAAAATGTTTATCAATGACCAAAGAATACGAGGTTAAGAAATAAAAAGAACAAGTTTGGTGGAAGATCAGATTGATTCATTGATAAAGATTGGACTTTTTTATATAGAGAGTACAAGATTCATATAAAATAACATTAACTAATGTATGACTAAATACACACACCTAATACATTAATTCTAACACTTTCTCTTAAGTTAGAGCATTCAATTTACAATAGACTCGTACGTAATAATATAAATAAAGGAAAAATATAATAGACAAAAATTTAATAGTAGTGAGTAAATATATTAAGAAACTTACATATATATATTTCTACATATATAATTTTTATTAATTATCTAATAAAAAAGATTTGACGTGAATTGTTAATATGATGTATTTTACAAACCTCATAATGTGAATTTTTAAGATAAGATATTCCATAAACTTCAAAATAAGAGTATGAATTTTTTTTGAGGTATTTCATAAACCCTAAGACAGAGAATAGATTTTTATTAAGAAGTATTTATAAACCTTAAGAGAAAATATTAGATAATAGATAATAAGATATTAAATATTTTTTTTTATTTTTTCTTTTTTTATAAATTTTTTAATTCTTTATTTACTAACATTTTTTAAAATTTTTTTCCCTTTTCTCCCCCCTTCGGGCCTCTCTTTTGTGCTCCACGCCCCCACAATAAGAACAGAAAAAATAGTGATACGATGAAACCTCCAACCCTTTTGAATGTAGCAGATAATAGCGGGGCTCGAGAATTGATGTGTATTCGGATCTTAGGGGCTAGTAATCGCCAATATGCTCATATTGGTGAAGTTATTGTTGCTGTAATGAAAGAAGCAGTGTCAAATATGCCTCTAGAAAGATCAGAAGTAATTAGAACAGTAATTGTACGTACACGTAAATAACTCAAACGTTTATGATAATACGATATGATGACAATGCAGCAGTCGTGGTTGAAGAAGGAAATTTCTTCTTCCTCCCCCTGTCTACAACAGCCGTTTGCAACCCAAATGGGTGCAGGCGACAGCGGCGATGGGGGATGAAGAAGCACCGTCGGTGGAGGAAGAAAGAGGAATGGCCGTCGGCGGAAGAGACGACGCAACGAGAGAAAACCGTGGAAGAGTCGAAGGCAAGAGAGAAGGCGGCTGAGGCGACGAATCGAGAGAGAGAGCAGCGGAAGATCGGCGCTGGAAAGCACCGGAAGAGGGGCGTCGGGCGGAGTGTTGTCGAAGCGTCTGGCAGCGGCAAAGGAAGCTCGTCGCGGGAGAGCAGTCCGCGGAGGAGTAGAGGAACCGTAGGAGAGAGGTTTGCGGGAGAGAGGAAGAAGCACCGTCGGTAGAGGAGATCCGCGGGAGACGGCGCGGCGCGACAGAAGGGGAGCACCCGCACGAATGTGCAGCGGACGAACGGAGGAGGAGGCAGCCGACGGATACACTCCTCTCACGTAGGTTTTTTCCAAAGAAGAAGAAAGAAAAAAAAGAAAAGAGAAAGGAGACAAGAGAAGATGTTGTGGAGCACGTCCCAAAAAATGGGGAGAGAGAGAAGGGAAAAAAGTAAAAAAAAAATTAAAGCACAAGTGTTTGGAACCAATACAAGTAATAATAGTAATTGTTGATTACAAATATTTGTGCAATTGAAGGTCAGTTCAAGTCTATTTGTGTAGACTGACCTCTTGAATCAAGAAACAACTAGCAATTAAGGATTCTGACCTAAAGAACTGAGGCTGAATTTTGTAACCAATCTTTGGATGATTTGTGTCATTGCTCACTTCTTTTAATGTTCCTTAATCTGTTGCTAGTCTCTTCCATCATCAGCTGGTGAGGTTCAACGCACTGAATGCTTGAGATCTTTAAGAGAGATAAGCACTGCTCTTGCTGAGAGACCAGCTCGAGGTGATTTAGCTGGCGAGATATGCCATTGGGCTGATGGTTATCATCTTAATGTCAGGCTTTATGAAAAAATGCTCCTCAGTGTATTTGATATCTTGGATGAAGGGAAACTTACAGAGGTTTGCTGTTTCTCTTTATTTAACTATAATAAAACTATATTTGTGGCTTGAAATATCTAATTCTAAGAGATTATACTGGTACATTTTCCTCCTGCCATGTCTTTTCCAGGAATTTGAAGAAATTCTCGAACTGCTGAAATCAGCATGGCGAGTTTTAGGTATAACAGAGACCATCCACGACACATGTTATGCATGGGTGTTATTTTGTCAGGTAAGTTGTGGAGTTGAGTTCCAGGAAATTTAATATTATGAGATTTTTTTAGACATTGGTTTAAACTACAAAGCATTTATTGGTAAAACATTGTGGGACTTGTGGTTGTTCATGATCTAAATATTATCGTTTAATCCTTTTTTTTTAATATCAAGAAAAAATGAAATAAAAACTTTTGAAAAGTCAGTACGAAGGAAAGGTGGTGAAACAACTAAAAGGCCAAGCATCAATCCCACACCAAAAGGTAAAGTCAGGGATCAGGACACCGTTGTGGGCTCATGACAATGGTGTCCATCTTAAAATGGCACACATAATGGTTTTACGGTTTACGAAGAGATTTATGTTTCCCATGGAAACTCCCATGGTTTATATTCATTCACTTAAATCCTGACATGACCGTAAGTCAAAATCAATTCGTGCCTACCTTGTTGGCTACATTCTAGCTTCTAAGCCAGTTGAAGATTAAACTAATTAGGCTGCTCTATGAAACTCCGTACATATCCTGGCAAAAATTATCACCCTGACAAGCCATGCACATGCCCAAAGAAAAACTTAGAGCAACGTATCATTCCTGGTAGAGTAGTGGTATTCAAAAAAATACTTAGTGGAGTGATGCCATAGCGCCAAAGAATTAAACTTTTTCCTTGTTATCAAGGCTATTTCCTGAAAAAAATGGATAGGCAAGGCATTAGATTGTGATTAAATATGAATATTCTGCAACTAACTAACCAGTTTTTTCCAACATAAAGTTTATTGCTACAGGTGAAGATGGAATACTGAAGTTGGTTATTGAGCAGCTGCGGAAAATACCAAAGAAAGAGCAACGTGGTCCGCAAGAAAGATTGCATTTGAAAAGTTTACGTTGTTTGGTTGATGTTGAAGGGGAACCTAAACAGTTAACATTCTTGCAATCATTCTTATCACCAATCAAGAGATGGGCTGACAATAAACTTGGAGACTATCATCTTAACTTTTCTGAGGTTTGGTAGATGCCAGCCATTTAGATAACTGACATGTCTTTGGTTGTGTGATATATGTTCTTTTGTGTCATTCTTGTAGACATGCACACTTTTCCAAGGGTTGTTTTACTGTTTATTTTCTCTTATTTTTTATCACTGTTTCTTGCATGATATTCAAGATTAGGAATCTATACCAAGGGAACTCTAACCTCTCCTTGCATTGACCAGTTTGATTAGTGAATGGCCAAAAAAACCCTTAAATCTTATTCAAAATCTTAATCAATTTGATGCATTAATGCTTGGTTAAAAGCTGCATAGAAGCAAATAGGCCAGAATTTTTGGTCTCCTTGGTTGCCTTTGTATGTCAGTGGGAGTTATAATGAGACAATGAGACATCTTTTCTTTAAATGCCACCTTTCCTAAGGTCTGAGCTAGCTTAGGTTGAATATTGTGCAGTGTGGATTACATTGTAGTTCTGTAGAGGATTTTACACGTCCTGTCTCCAATTTGCATAGGGGCAAACTCAGTGTGCTGAGCGAAGGTCCCTGCTGATGGTTCATGCCATCTGCTCGGCCATCTGGCTTGAGGAAAACGGCAGCCCTCTTCAATTGAAAGTGCAGCAGAATTGAAGACATCACTGGACATGATTCATAGTTTTTTGAGACAATGTTGTAAAAATAGAAAATGGACATTATATGGATTGCAGGAAAAAAACATTGTTTTTTAATATGGATGTTTAAATGGAAATTTTTTGAAAAAAATGCTATATATTGAAATATTTTTTTTAAAATACATATGAATACCTTTACAGATATATAAATATTACAATTATTAAATTTGTACAACACATATTACATGACATTATTATCTCTAAAGTAGGTCATTGATTTGTCAAAAAAAATTTAATACAACACAAATGAGAATTATCATAGCATTTTTAAGAAACAAATTATAACATACCTTTATAAATGTCTTTCAATCCGCAAAGCACAAGTGTTGAGGGTGGAGTTATAGAGGTTGGAGAGTTGCTGAATAATTCACCGGGAAAGAAAGCTGGAGAAGTTGCCACTGGAGGTGCATTTAATTGTTGGATGGTTGGACTAGAGGCATGAAGAAGGCATTGAGCAGAGGTCAGGCAGTAGGTCAGCCAAGTCTATGCCTTTTGAAGCCCTAATTCTATTTTGTAATTGGATTTTTATACTTGGATCTACATTTTTTTTCTAGATCCATCTAAATATACTACATAAATGGTTGTGTAAGTAGTATAAAAATATCTGTTTAAACACAAATAATGTGTTTATATGGCCATTTAATTTCAATTGTATAATCAACCATTTTGGAAAAAAAGCAATTTGAGAACCAGTTTAAATGTCTTATAAATTGCTGTATAATCTATTTTAAAAAAAATACTGGTTCAAGAGTTTAGACACAAGTTAGGATGCTAGTGGAACCTTGAACATATATATCCTATGTAGTTTTTCTTTTCCTTTTTCCGTTGGATCAATTTGATCTAACATATTTTTGGATGTAGCTTATTTCTTTAGATGAGATTTTAATTCACCCTATCCTCAAAAAAATCCCAATCAATGTATCAAATTTGATTTTAAATAAAAATATTTTCTACTGTCATGTTACATTATCAATGTCATCCTTTTTTTCAAAAATTCTAAACAATCGATTTTACTTAAATATTTCAATAAATTTCCTCTAATTCTTCCATAATTTCACAACAAATCTTTCCCATCTCCTATAAAAAATGTTAATATTGATCAATGAACAATTGAAACTTTTCCTTGATGTATAGTTTGGATGTGCGTTTGACTAGTCAGAGTAATTGGAGCAGTGCTTTCTCATATTCTCCTGCAGATTCTCTCGTCAAGTTTTTTTTCTGTAGAAATTATCCTGAAGTTTCACATAGAATCTCATTTTGTGATGCAAAAGTACCATTTAGCCATGGCATTGGTTACGAGTAGAAGTTAAACCAATTGCTAACACTACATTGTTTGTGTCCTTGCAGGAGCCAAGAATGATGGCTGACATATTGACTGCAGCTGTGATTGTTCAGAAGCTTTTGTTGGAGGAAACTGATCAGGTTCGTTTTTGTTTTTTTAAAATATATAAACAATGAAAGTGGGAGTCAAATAAATTGAGGATAAAATAAGAGAAAATCATTATCATAGTTTAGACATAGAAGGCCCATAGATGCACTTGAAAGTGAAGGAAGATTAATTAATAATATAGGTTATTAAAATAGGTAAACGAAGGCCAAAAGTGGGTTAGAAATAGTGAAAAAGATTTAAAATTATATAATTTAATGGTAGATCTATCAATCCATAGAAATAAATGGAAGGAAAAATTTATGTGACCGTCCCCACACAATGTAATAAAGATATTGATTGTTGTATATAAACACTTAAAGTTGGTTTAGAACTCAGTTATCACAGTTATTTGTCTTCTTCTCCACAATAATTTTCTTGTTCCTTCATTTCCATTAAGGCCAAATTATTGTTGTTCCTACAAAATTATATATCTATCCAATAAATGTTCTTATTTTTGTTGCTGAGTTTGATCGAATGACACTTTTTTGGGGGGCTTGCTATGCAGTTTGCAGCTGGCACTGACTGGGATCAAATTGAAGCTTATATCACTTCTTCTATAAGAAGCTCATTTTCAAGGGTCAGTGTTTGTGATTGAAAAGTTGATTTCCATGTTACCGTGCTTAATATTTATTTATTCTTAAACTATTGTTGGTTCAATTATTAATATTTTAATATTCATGGAAGTTGGCAAATGCTTTCTGTTCTTTTACCTCTCTTGCTGCAAGGTATCACATTACTTATATTAGAAGTCTTTCAAAATGTGCATAATTTTTGTTTTGCAATTTCAACGACATTTTACATCCTTGTATTGATCTTTACCAAGGAACAATGATTTTTGTTGTGCAATTTCAATGACATTTTACATCCTTGTATCAGCCTTTCCGAAGGAGCAAATGAATTTGGTCTGTATCCAATAGGTATTCTTGATGGTATCAATGTAGTTATGGTATTCTTGATGTAGGCCTTTTCCCTGATGTTTTAATCAATCATTGTCTTTCTTTTTCCACTAGCTACCTATTTTCATGTATTATTTTAGAGGATTGAATGACAGATATTTAAAATAAAAACTGATTCTAATGATACTCTATATTGTGAAAAAAAATTTGTGCAGAATTTTCTGTTACTGTAAAAGCAATTGCCCTCTCAGCACTGATAGCATCCTTTCCTTTTAATGATGGCCAAATGCATTGAATTTTATTTATTTATCCACAGATTCTACACTCAGTTGAAGGAAGGGCAGATTCTGGTCATGAACATATGCTAGCATCTCTTGCTGAGGAATCTAAGAGACTACTTAAAACAGATTCTACAGTATTCATGCCAATTTTTACAAAACGACACTCACATGCCCCTGTTGTATCAGCATCTCTTCTGCATAAGCTTTATGGAAATAAGCTGGTAAGATGATTTGACTGGCTGTCAATATTTCATCATTGCAATGGTTCTCTGATGCACTATTTTTTGACTTACTACCTGTAAATTGACTTATTTATCTGTTCTCTCCAGAGGCCATTTCTTGATCATGCCGACCATCTTACTGAGGATGTTGTATCTGTATTTTCAGCGGCTGATAGTCTTGAGCGATACATAATGACAGTAATCAATTCAGCTTGTGAAGAGGAAATTATAAAAGATAACTTCCGAAGGAAACTAAATCAATTTAAGGTGGATCATGGATTTTTTTCCTTTTCTAATCCTTTTTTGATAGCATGTTATCTTATTGATTCAACACTCTTGTAAGGACAAAATTTTCTCTAAAAACTCATTACAATTTGTTGCTTCTTGTAACTTAATGTGGCCCTCAGTAGAAACTGACAGTTGTGCAACATTAGATCCAAGATGGACTTAAAAGTAGTCTCTTATTGTCATTTTTGTCTTGGCCTGTTAAGGTGTTAATGCACTTGGGCGTTCTCTAAGAGTGCCTTGATTGCCTTGGTGCCTTAAGTGTCGTCTTGATGTCATGATAATGTTATAGAACAAGCAAAAATATGTATAATACCACGAAATCAGATGTTAATTGATATGAAACATGTAATATTTTGAAAATATGAAGAACACATTATGATACAAAAATTTTGTCAATAAATGCATAATGAAGAATCATAAAAATGGTGTATAATATATTATGTGCATGTAAAAATTCAAAATAATAACACATGTAAAATCCTTAAAATGCACCCATGAATTATATAAACATTATTACATGAATTTAGAGAGGTTGGAGGACCTTTAAGTCCTAAACAGATCTGGTTATTTAAACAAAGCTAGATTAAAAAGGCTTAGCTTTGTTATGGCTAGTGCGATACAATTAGGTAAGGTTGGAATGGGTATTGCTTGACCCAACCTGATCTTATTGAAAGAGGATAACCTTTTGCTGTTAATCAATCTGATAAGAGTTGGGTTGAAACTTACATGACCCGATTTTTGGCAAGTTAGTTAAAGGCTAAGTGATTAACCATCTAAGCAATACACAAGTATATAACATCATTTCATTTGTTCATATATTTGATCCATTCAAACAAAAATAATAGATGTACAATACCATTACATAAAAAATAATTATCATTGTTTGTATTTTAAAATTTACTAGATTATCACTTAGCTATCATAAATGTTAAAATGAATCGCTTTAGCATTTGACCTTTCATTTTGTAACATTCAACTTCTTTGAATACATCTAATTTACATGTATTTTTCATTTAAGTTATAAATAAAAAGTGAATTCAGGTTACATATAACATAATTTATTGTCATGTTACAAAAATGAAAGTTTTGGTAATTGAGTGATTTATTCCAAAGTTCAGAGTAATTAAGTGATGACTTGTAAGTTCAAGGTTCCAGTGAGATAATTACTCTTACATAAAACTAATTAAATTTATCAAAAAGATATAATCGTTGAATTAAAACAGTCACAGTACATGCTTTGTACTTCTTAGATCCATCATATTAGTAATCTATAAAAGTTGGGTGGTTAACTGCAATTTGAAAAATTCCTTTCTTTAACCAACCTGACCTTGAAATGGTTAACAGTTACCTGACCCGAAATATGATTGAATCGGTTAACATTGAACCATCAATTAATGGATAATCTATGCAGCTCTTGTTATGGTGCATAGTGATGCTTAGATGTGACCTAGCTGATATGTAAGAACACTTAGGTTTTACCATTTGAGTTTGCATAACTAAAATTGTGTCTTAATGGGTAGATACATGAAATGGCCTTTTCTTATTCAGTGCAGATCACAACTTTTCCTTATTCAGAGAAGAACACTCGAACTCATGGATTAAATTTCAGTATTCCTTTTTTTTTTTTGTATCCTTTCTTACCTTTGATTGCCATTCTTCTTATATCACAGATTGAAGATATATCAGGAACATTGGTTTTACGTTGGGTAAATGCAAGATTAGGAAGGGTAGTAGAATGGGTGGAAAGATCCATCCAACAAGAGGTACTTCACATTTTTATCTAGCATTGCAACCGAGAGGGTTACTACAGTTTATACTTTCATCAATTTTGTTGCAATTTACTGGGATTTATGCCACCATCTTTAGTGTAATGGTTAATGTAATTTTAAAATTGACTACAAAAGGTGCTTTTATTTTTCTTTTTGAAGAGATACTAGAAACATTTGATTCCAAATAATCTTCCACCTGAGTTTACATCCTGAGCCAGGTGGTCAAAAGAGAAAAAAGAGTAAATTACAAAAAGGGAAAGGCATCTAGAAGAAGCCAAAGTTCTTGTCTACTATTGAGAAATAGGAAGAAAAGAGAAGGGATTGGATTAATTCAATAACAATGACAAGACCTCTTTATATAGAGGCTATAAGACATACAAAATTACTCTAACCAATGTGGGACTAAACTCCACACATGTTAAGAAACCCTCATACATACTTCAACACTCACCTTTAGGTTGGAACATCCAACTTGTTACAAGTTTCAAAGACATAAAAACAACACACTTAAAAAGAAACACAAAGTATCCTTTTTTTAATTTAAGAGGAGAGATTTTTTTTTTAAAGATACACGTTCACCGCATGCACATTCCTTTCCTTCTTCTTCCTCTCCCTTTTCCCCCTGTTTGCAAGACTGCAACCTAACCCTAATGGGTGCAGGCATTAGTGACGATGGGAGGACAGCAGGTGAATAGAGAGGAGTGATGTGACACAAAGGTTGTGGGAGAGTGGTGTCGTAGGAGAGAAGCTCCACGGGAGAAGCATCATGGGAGAAAAATTTGCTTGTTGTGGGAGAGAAGCATCACAGGAGCAAGGTCTGCCTGTCACAAGAGAAAGAGTTGCCTATGCAAAAGAAAGGCCTGCTCATGTAAGAGAAAGGTCTACCTGTGCAGGAGAAAGGTCTGCCTGTGCAGGAGAAAGGTCCGCCTATGTGAGAGAAAGGTTTGCTTGTGCGAGAGAAAGGTTTCCTTGTGCTGGAGAAAGGGCCATCTGTGTGGGAGAAAGGTCTACCTGTGTGGGAGAAAGGTCCACTTGTGTGGGAGAGAGAGCTGCCTATGCGGGAGAGGAGATTGTTGAGGAGGAAGCACCGCAAGAGAAGAGTCCACCTGTTGCAAGTGAGAGGGTTGTGGGAAAGTGAGAGGCCGTTGGTTGATGCCTGATCAGGGTGTTGACGAGAGGACTTATGTCTGTAGAAGAGTGGATGAGCTCAACGACACATGTCAGTGAGGAGATAGCAATTAGTTGAGAAGATGGAGGAGGTAGCAAAGGAAGAAGGCTGGAGATATTGCCCAATCAGCAAAGAGAGAGAGAGAGAGAGAGAGAGATGAGTGGTTGGGAGGAGGTATCCTCCTCCCACCTTTGGCTTCTCTCTATCTTGGACTCTTAAAATCTTATCTTTGATATCAAGTTGAGAAATAAGAAAAGTGAAGATTGTAGATTGATTCAATAACAATGAGAACTGCTTTATATAGAGGCTACAAGACACATACAAGAAAACTTTAACCAATGTGAGACTAAACCCCTACACACACTAAGAAACCCCAATACATCAACATTCACATTGCAAATGTGAACTTTATTTGCCAATAAGCTCTTTGAAAGAGAAATTAATGGGTGTCTTTGTACAAACAAATATTTCAGCAGATTGTTGCACTAACAACAAAAGTAGGTGTCTTTTTTTATAGAATTCCCTGATCTATTTATGAAACAGGGGCTAAGAAATCACAAAGTATATAAGGGAGAAGATTAGGCCAAAGCCTTGCCAAGCTAACAAAACAAAGATAAGAAAGAAAGTTATAGCACTATAAAGGTAAACCAAAACCAAAAAGCGTGTTTTCCTGACTAACCTTGATAACACCATTGAACCTACCATTGTTTATGTGCATGAGTACTAGTTGCTAATTCCAAATCCTACAATGGCAAGCCACTTGCCATGTTCCCTTAGATCTTGTTGGGACCTCACCGACTTCCCAGTAGACAGTCCTTTTAGTTCTTACTCCTTCCTTGGCTAGAGTATCTGCCAATTTGTTACTTATCCTGTAAACATGTGTGAAAGAACGTATCTGTTGCATTAAATGTTTAAGATTATAAGGTGTGAATTTTCCAGGTGCTGCAGTTCCTTTCCTTGATCATATCCACAGCTTCTTTTGAATTAAGTTCCACTTCAAGGCACTGTAAGCCTACTTGGTGTTGAATGCAAGGCAGCAGCCCCTTATAAAAGGCCTTTATTTCAGTTGTCACAATTTAAAGTGCCAACATATGAGTTTGAAACATATCACCACTATCATTTTTGATGATTCCTCCTCCTCCAGCTTGACCCATTGGTATTGAGTTTTATGTGCATCTTACCTGGTCTATCCATTTGTGTCTGCAGCTTCTCCATGGGACATTTATAATTCCATTCTGCTTAAGTGTTTGCTGCTGCATTTAAGGTTGGAAGCGATGTTGCAAAGTCCTGTATAAGCCCACTCCACTCTACACCTGATGTTGGCAAAAGAGCCTCTTGTGTTACTATACTTGATGTTGCATCTTTCTTTCCATAGTTCCCATAGCATGTTGGCATGGACTGTCTTTTTCAAAGTTACCACACACTTGCCCTTTACTCTTGCTTGCAGGTGCTGCTGTTTTTTTTTTTGGTTACTCGTATTTGTCCCTCACCTCAATGGAAAACGTTTTGCTAAACCAATTTCTGCATTTAGTTGCCCAATTCCTTTTGTAGAAATGTGTTCCTTCTATCAACATTCCTGTGAATGTCATAACAGGTGTAGATAGAGACTAACTAACATCCCCATTTCTGGATTTTCTCCTCTGTGGGAAGGGCCTTCCACATGAGGTTCCATAAAAAAAGGAGATTTTTGTTTGCAAATATTGACTCCATATGCTTCTGTTCCTAGCCGTTGCTTCCTTTTTTTTTTTTGTGTATGGCATTCCATGTTGTCTTCACAGTGACCCCTCCTCCGTCCTTGGTCAAGTCCAGAGGTAGATGTCCTCTTCATTTACTTGATTTAATGCACAAACTATCTCGTCTTATAGGGTTTTCAGGAGATGCATTTTAGGATAGTTAATCTATAATATAATCTACTATTGATTAAAATTTGAACCTATTTTGAGTTATATTTGTTAAGATTTTTGGATTTAAAAATCAATGTTTGAAATTTAGCAATAATTGATAAATTGTAATATCATTAGTTCAAGGATCAATACTTGTTTAATTCAAATAAATTTTTTCAATATATTTATAATCATCTAACAATGAAATCCATAGTCACTTCTATCCCTCCATGTATTGATGGGAGAAAATTTCAAACATTGAGAAAACATTCTTGTAGTTACTAGAAGGAATTCCAACCCTTTTCAATATCTTCCATTCAAGAGCTTGTTTCCCAATGGCATTTGTTTCATTAGATTCTTTTTGACGTGTACTTCACCTATGAAGAGAAATAGGCTCCATGTAATATTTAGAAAAGTTAGGAAGCAAGTGTACTCCAAGACGACCTAATCTTTCATCCTTATATTATATGGTGCAGGAAAGTTCGAGAACTATGGTAAGATACTTTTTCTTCTTCTCTTGCCTTGTTGATGCTTCTTCTAGTCTTCTCTTGTGTAGGAATTAGAACGGAACTCTATTCTCTATGGTTCAGGGTGGAACACTCACCATTTCTTTACACTTATGAGCAATCCATGACCTTTGAGGCATTTTTATAGAAATGAGGACCATACTTGTCAAGGCATCAAAGTTCCCAGGCATTGGCCAAGGCTGCTTTGAATGAATGCAGTGGTGCCTAAGGGATTCACATACAGAGCTTAATAATACTCTTTCATGACATGATTTTTCATATTCATATACAGAGCTGGGATCCAATATCACCTCAGCAACGGCATGGAAGCTCTATTGTAGAAGTATACAGAATCATAGAAGAGGTATGTCAATTGTCAATTAGTTTTCGTAAAATTATTTCCTCTCCACTACATTAGGGTTTAGTTGGCATAATTTAGGTATACCAATATCTTTCAGAAGTATTAATAGTTTTGAACTTCAATTCTGCATTATTTTCACTATCTCTATTCAGAAAGTAACAACACAACTAATACATTCTTCTTTTTTTTGTTTTGTACTACACAATCATGGGTCTTTGATTTCTTATGAAATCCTATTCCTTCCGTGAATCTATGATATTCTGAAACACCATTTTTTACTTTCTTTCAATCGATTAGTAATGGGTCTCCTTTCTACCCTTTTTTCGTTTTTTAAGTAATTACTTTATGATGCTAACTGATAATTTGTAATAGTGCAAAAAGCAGTTTTGGTGTTTTGTTTCAAACTCAATGTTCTACGGTGTATGCTAGAATTTGATTTAAAAGCAACAAGAAGAACATTTTCAAAAGAGAACCTGCAATATTTTTTATAAAGGGTTTGATTTATTGTAATTTACATGAATATCAGAATAATTGGACCATTTTCGCAAGTATCAGATGCAATGGGCATCAAGACCAAAAATTCTTGTAATTTATTCTTTGTTAGATTATGCAAGTTCACTTATTTGACTATTTCAAACTAAATTTGATTTATTTTGCTTCCCTCCTTGTGAATTTATCTATGGGTGTTCCTTGAACATGACTGATATATTTTATCTACAATTGGAGCAACACCCACAATATCTCTAAGACATTTCCTGTGCTCCATCTTAGCATTCTCATCTTAGCTACAATTAGTTTTTGCATAGTCTAGCACTCTATGTTTATAAACTATGGTAGACATCTTATAAACATTTTATGTATTTTTAATTTAGAGATATTTTTATCATATATAACTCTAGATGAATTTTTTGCCTTCAACAAACCTACTTCAATTTTAGGAGTAACATCCTTTTTTTCTCCATTTTGTTCGAACAGTTTGTCCTATTTGTTTTTAAATTTAAATTCCACGGGTTCCATAATTTTGGGCTGGAATTAATTCCTTTCTTCCTTATCATCAACTAAGAATATATTATGAATAGCATACACTAAGATATTTCTTACATTTTAGAATTGATAATTGTTGGAAAACTTATGCTTGTTGGATATTCTTTTGTCTTTTCTCCCATAGATTTCACTTATAACTATTTTATTATATATATATTATCTTTGATAACATCGACATGTGCAATGGCTAGTATCTTTTCTAGCATCCGCTATAATAAAATTCTAGATACCTTATCTTGAGCTTTTTTACATCAATGAAAATTGTACAGTGGTCCTTGTTAACTTTGTACTTTTGAATCATTGTGTTAAGGTGATGGATGGTTTACATTATCAATGTTCTTGGCATAAATTTAAATTGAATTGATGTGATTTTGTTTTCGTGTCTTAGCCTTTGTTAAACTATTCTTTCCTACGGTATCATTTATGATACATTAGTTTAACACATCGATAATTCTTGAAACTTGGAATGTTAAATTCCAAATTTTTCTTGCATTGATTTGACATTTTGTCTTTGAATTTCATTAAAAAGTCTACTCAGCTACTCAATCCTAATGCATCCATATAATTTAAAACCTTGACAATCTGAGTGAACTTGGATTCTATATTATGATTGTTCTATTTTCTTATTATCAATTGACTTTTGAAATGAACTTTTTACATGACATCAAAGCATGTTCACTCAGATTCACTTATAGGTCACTTGTAAGTTCAAAAATAGATCATAAGTGTGGATGAGTGTTGGAAGAAAAAGTCTCACATTGTAAATAGTGTGATCAAACCTAGGCTATATTATGATAATATTGTTCTTTTACTGCCAATTGCTTTTAAAACGAAATTTTAAGAGTCTTAATTATTGTAAAATAGTTATATTTTTATACTCGGTATGACTACACAAGTTGGGCATTGTTGAATTTTTAAGGTTGTGACAGCAGTACAAGAAAATCTAGCTGACATCATATATTGGACTATTGGAGAAGAAACCATTTAATTTTTGCATCATTTTGGTTATACAGAAATGGTTGACATGATTATTTTATGTACTTCTGCCAATTCTAAGTCTAAGGTATTGTTAACTGTCAGTTCTGCCTTGTATTCTGTGTGGAAGAGGAGTGTTTTGCCTTAGAATTACTTACTGAAAATTCAGTTCAGAATGAGTTCTAAGAATATACTTCATCTTCACAAATTTAGTCTCTAGCGTTTCAATGACAAACTTGAGAGTCCTAGAAGCCACTAATCTTTTTATCATGATATTTTTTGAATATTTTACCTAAATATGTCTCTGTTTGTTGAATTTTTTGCTATAGACGGTTGATCAATTTTTTGCTCTGAAAGTACCTATGAGGCCTGGAGAGCTGAACAGCCTCTTTCGTGGTCTTGATAATGCTTTTCAAATCTACACAAATAAAATCAATGAAAAAATCGGTAAGTTATTCTTTTGCATTCTACACTTATTATTTCATGAAAGTTGTATTCTATTGTTTTTCTCCTACTTCCTTTCTTAAAGAAGCTTTCATCTATTTTTCTGGCTGATTTGCTTTCCATTATCTAGGTGGTAACGTTTCAAACTTGTCTGGATCTTGCTTCACAGCCTTCTTATGTTTCCCTATTGGTTGTACCTTTAAAACGATATATGAGTGTTGTGAAAACAAAACATGGTGGTATCGAGTGATTTGTTAATCAAAACAATTTTTTTATATGTAGAAATTAAATAGAGAACAATATGAGACAATTAATGTGGGATTAAATCTAAGCTTGATGTAACTTTGAGATCCATATTAAGTTCTATTTATTCTTACACCCTAACACTTTCCATCATACTAGAATATCTAAAACATCTAGCTTGTAACAGACTCAAATGTAACAATAAATAATGAAATAACCATAAACAATTATAATAGGGGCATTTAATAGGTAGAAACTATATCTAATATAGCAAAAGTAGCAGTGCCAAATAGATAGCATTGATATGCAAGCAAGAATAATGGTCAATTTCTTTAACCGTATGGCAGATAGGCATAAACAATAATTGGAAATCTCAAAAACTCAGATTATTGGTATCATTATATTCAGTCAACAAAAATAGACATCTGCAAATATTTAAAGAAATTTACAAATATGATTTATGATAGATTATGTTGACCCCTTATACTTGGGGAAGTAGGCAGTAGGTATCGTGGTGAGTTAGGGCCAAGCATTTGGCCCTACACGATTTGGATTCAAGTAATGTTATATCATGGAGTACCAACTTGCCCACCCCGGAAGTTCGGGCTGTCTTTCGGCAATGTCAACCGAAAGCCAGGCCTCTTAGGTGAAAGCTTTGTTTAGTTTTCCGCCCTGAGTCTCTCGTTTAACCATCCTACGTCGATTGTGTTGTCTTGCGTATGATAAATACCCAAATGGTTGCTACCCGATCGATGGTTCCGTTTCCTAGATAGAACCTCTGCCATCGTCGGTTCACTTATACGGAAGTACCATTTTTCCTAATGTCCTTTTACGACACTTCTGTTTTTTCTCTACGGCCAACTGTAGGGTAAATGCCGTAATATTACGACCCACTGTAGAGTAAAGGTCGTAGTGTTACGGCAAATCATAAAGTAAAGGCTGTAATGTTACGACTAATCGTAGAATAAAACTTGGTACTTTATGACTTAGCCATCTGAGAGCAAGTCGGTCGCCAGATCCAAAGCGGCCACCATTGGTGACTCTCTAGTGGTACGAGCGTGGCCCTCACTACTTCTGACACGCCTTCTAGAAGTAGTATGATTGAGAGATTGAGTTCAAGAAAAGACTAGAGGCCCGGTGATAAGCAGGCGGATTTTCGGCCCATGCGACGAATGTCCAGCCTCGCTAGTCACTTGATATGCCCTTAGAGGTGCGAAACTAATCTCCAAGTGACCGACTACACAAGTACAGATCTTTGGTCTTCCGTGGTAGAAATGACGGCATTCTGATGAATAGAGTGGAATTCTGTCCATTTGCGCCGGTTATTTCAAGAACGCTTGGAAATTCACTGCATGAGGTTAGTCCTTTAGCGGCTGACCGCACTAGTGCAGGTCTTCAGATTTTCGTGGTAGGAGCGATGGAATTCCGATAAATAGAGCGGAATTCTGCCCCATTACACCGGTCATTTTCAGAACGCATTAAAGATCACTACAACGAGCCAACAAACATTGACCTTTCGCAACAGATAAGGTGGAATTCTGACCAGAAAGGCGGAATTCCAGCCCAGAGCACCGGCATCTATCAATAATCTCAAAGGTCGCGAGTCTCATCGTCGCCTAACAAACGTAACGCGTGCGACACTTGGCCTTCCAACGCTTGGCGATCCAACTTAGTGAAACGTCGCGACCTTAACCTATAAATAGTCCTCCCTTTGCCACCAGGGGGGGTTCGACTCTTAGATTGGTGGTGGTTGCTCGAGTGTCCAAGTGTCCTAGCACCTGACGTTGAGCACTTTTTCCGTCTGGCTTCCAACATTTGTCTGCAGCCAACCGTCTATGCACGAAGGCTTGCCGACTTACTTCAGACTAACCTTTCTACTGGTTAGTTTTGCTCTCCTGGAGAAGATTCTTTCGCTTTAAGTAACACTATCTCACCTGGTCGTCTATGACTTCGACTAGAGAAGTTTTCCCTTCTCTTAGGGATCACCCAGGATCCCCTCCTCCCTTCCTACCCTGCCTGTACGTTACTCGGGATAGGGAGGGATTTGCATTTTAATGTTTTCCTTGGGCAAGGATATTTTCCTTCCTGTACCAGGCAAACGCCTAGCTTGAGCAAAGCCTCACTCCTTACTTAGGACTATGCATGTTGTTTTTATGTTTTCAAGGTCGTTGCGGATATCTTTTTCTTTGAGTTGGTTTTGTTTATCTTGTTTTCGCATGCATCGGTTTAAATGCACAGGTCTGCGCATTGCAGGATGAAATGGGGAACCCGGTCTTTGGACATACTGGTTCCAGTTGGCCGATCGGCAAGGAGGCTGGTTGCCGCCCCTATGCCGACCAAACTTAATTGGCACCTTTGGTGTGTCTCACTTCTTTTTGGCCGTTTTCATTTCTCTTGCACCCTTGTCTGATTATGTGATTGGCCTTGCATGGATAGTTTTGTTTTGCTCTTTTATTGTGCAAGTGGAGGTCCGCCGGATCCTGCGGATTCCCCTATGTTTTCTTTTTTTTTCTCCCCTTGTGCCACCTTAGGATGCCAGCTCACGCATCATGGCCTAGGTAAGCGCCCTGAGATTAGGTTCGGTCCTGAGTCCTCGTGCGGCCCCTCCAGTCGAAGATTAGTGGTTCCGAAAGTATCCACTGGAACCCTAAAATGTTAATTCCTGGAGGTGAGACCTCTTTTGCGTTTTCTCATTTATTTAGCATGATGCCTGGGGATGGTGTAAATCATGCTCCCCCTTTTTTATTTTATTCTTTTTCTACTAGTTGATCTCACTGGTTTCCGACTTTCTCCATGGTCGGAACATCGAAGACGAGTCCCGATTTTCTATTCCTAGAAATCCTTTTATAAGCTGTTGAGAGACCGGATTTTATCCAGGCTAGTTGGAGGTGCTTAATTCCTTCCCTACCAGTATCCAGAGCTCCTTATCCAGTCTTTCGGACCACAGACCCCCTTGTCATACTTATCTCTTACTCTTTTAATTAAGATTTTTAGTCTTTGCTGGGAAAGTCTTTCTTTCCCCAGGTTTCCTTGTTTTTTTTTGCCTTCAAAACAAGGTGGCGACTCTGTTTTACTCATACTTTTCGACATTTACCTGGAGCCCATTTTCTACTCTCATTTGCCTGAGAGGAGGTAACAGATTGATAATTGTTTTCAACATTCCTTTTTATTTTTATTTTATTTTTAGTTTTTGAATTTTTCACTATTTTTTTACACGAATAGTTTTTATTTCCAAAAACTCCCTCCCTCTTTATTCTTTCATTTTTCTGTTTTTTTTAGACTGATCACAGGCTCTCCCTTCCTTCTTTCCCATTCTTTCTTCATTTATTCTTTTGATTTTTTTTGTTCTTTCATGTATTGCCACCACTCCCCCCTCTCTCTTTTACCTTTTTTTTTCAAAATTCATGCATGTGACTTCTTCTCCTTTTCCCATGTCTATGAATCCTAACTGGTGCTTTACGACGAGGTAGAAGAGGATGGAGTGGCTACTGCCACAGAAAAGGAGACAATGGAGTCAACCTTGGCAACAATAGTGAATCTAAGAGGAGGTAGTGGTAGGAGTGGTAAATCATGGTGTGGCTGGCAGTGTTTAATGCCAATGTTGGGTTTTGTGACAAAGGAGGAGAGAGGTAAGTGGTGATGCTGAGGACAATGGGAAAGACATGGTGCAATGGTAGGAGAGGGTTGAAAGGCCCTAATGGTGGCAGAAGTTGGTGGACTGGCTGGCAATGTATGTGTGTTTGGTGTCATTTATAGATGCCCTGGATGAGCTTGTTGGCAGTGTCAGAAGTTCAGATGGCAGTGGTGGCAGTGCTTTGAGATTTGTAGGTGATGACATGCTAAACTTTGGTGGAAAGGAATTGGAGAGAGACCAAATGAAAAAAAAGGCAACAGCTAGGATTTGGAGGTCCACCATCAACATCACAGCATGGTAGTGAGAGCAGTTAAGGTTTCTCTACACTTTCTTGCTTTTTAAGAAACCTAACTTTTAATACCATGTGAAGACAAGAAATAGTAGAAGTAGAATATATGCAATTAAGACAATGTTCTATACTTATGGACAATACAATATATGCAAGTACAAAACATGTAGGACTAAACTCACAAGAAACTGTAACTTAACCTAAGATCTATATAAAGATCTATTTATTCATATACTACAACAAATGTAATCAGTAGTTTATGACAGAGTTGGATGAACATAAGGTAGAGATGAGACGCAAGAGCTTTGGAAGATTCTTATTGGACACAAGCCACAACATAAGCTAACAATTGACCATCACAACAAAATAGAGCAGCACTAATAAGATAAAATAAATATCCATAAACAAAATACCAATACTTTGTATTTAGAATGAAGGACACTTCAGACTTCTTGCTAACATAGATACCTCTGATTCTAGGGGTGATAAAATGTATCATAATTCATGAACCCAAGTTTTCTGTCTGTTTAATATATTGGATGAGGTTGAAGATAAATTAGGTCAACCTATTTAACTCAATTTTTTAATAGGTTGAATAATAATCCATTTATGTATCAAGTAGTTTAGGAGAATCATTTTACATATGTTATACATAATATGTTTATATGTAAAATATTTCTATATATAATATAGAGCTATGTGATATACTAGTATCATTACATAATGTAATGTCATAATATGTTATACATGGTTAAACCGGCCAACCTGGGTAAACAGGTTGGGTTAATGTTAAATCTTGTCAACTTGTTGATAAACAAGTTGAATTTAGGTTGAGATTTTTGACCCATTTATTAATTAGGCTGTGTTTGGATTTGAGCATAAATGAGTTGATTTATAAGTTGAACCTGAATGTGACTTTAATCCATTTTACCACCACCATATAATTATGCTTTTTGTTGCATTGAGTTTTGCACACTTCTACAGATTCCTACTTTGATCTGTTGCTAAAACATTTTGTTACTTCTGCCTACCATCAATTCTCTAAGTCTGACCATTAATTTTATTAAAGCCAAGGGTGACAATTCTCAATCAAATCTGCATAGTCTGATAGGTTAACCCGATATTAAATGGGTTAGGGTAAGCATTTACCCATTTAACTTGTTTCATCGGAAGATTAGGTTCACAAAATCATCCAATTTATCACCCATGTACTGATTTCTATATATATATAATTTTTATATTTCTAAAGCTAGTTATTTGAATTTTTGATAAAAATTAATGAAAATTTGATTTATTAGGTTAAACTGGTCACATGTTTATATATTTAACTTGTTTGATTGGTTAAACATGATAAATGTGTCAAATACTTCTAACTTGTTTGATACCTAAAAGAGGTAGGGTTGGATCCAAATCATACCTGCCAACCCAGTTTGCCACCCCTATGGCCCTTTTGAAAATTTGAAATAGAATGGGCATGGGTTCCTTGAGCACTTTTATCCAAGCAATCGATATTGTCAGAGTTACCTTGGACTTCCCTTTATCAATTACAAACAACATTATTTGGCATCTTTTTGACACTCATTCTACATTGACTACCATTGAAGTAGGCAAGCTATCCCTGGGCACCCAAAATGTTGGCAACACTGCTGTATGATGTAAATGAAGGAGAAAATTATGTATAATTTGCATTATTGCAAAAACTAATCTTGCCAGAACAGCTTGAGCTTTCTGTTGTTGATTTCAATCAAATTTTTGGAGTTGAATGAAAAGAGTGCTGCAGATTTGCATGTTCAATTTGCATTATCGCATATGTTTTCGGAGTTGCATTGAAATTGAGATTGAATTCTTTTTTGTTCATTAGTTGTCACATCAGGAGGATTAGTGTTGCAGCATCCTTAGAAGATCAAACATAATGACTTTTGGAAAATAGGAAATAAATTAGGAGAAGGATGATACATTAACCAAACATAATGTCTCTATTTATAGAAGCTACACAAAGACAATAACATAATCTATGTGGGACTAAATTCACTTAACACAAATTAAGAAACCGTAATACATAAACTCTAATACTCTCCCTTATGGGACTAAAAACATTTTCTCTTTTTTTAACATATGCTCGCCCATAGTACATGCACTATGTTTCCCCTATTTTTCTCCTTCATTTCTGTCTTATATGCAATCCTGATGAGTGCAAATAGTGGACAAGAGGAGACAAAGCATGGGACGAGCAACAACACTAGAGGATGAATCACACGAGCGACATTGGAAGACAGCAAAAAATGACGACGACATTGAAAATTGATGATAATGGCTTCAACACTGAATAAACTGGCATTGGTGACATTGGTATAGGAGAAACCATGATGAGTGTGGCATGGGAGAATCGTTTGAGGTGGCAGCATAGGAGAATTGTGCAAGACAACTCAAGAGAACCATTGTTAAGCGACGACAGAGGACAACTTTCTATAAAATTGCACAAAAGAGAACCCCATTCATGAGGCACAAGAGCTATGGTTGGGCCAACAGTGCTAATGATGTTGACATGACATTGAGAAGTTGATATAAGAATGAATTGATGACATCAACACAAAGGGAAACCATGACTAGTGTGGACAGGAGAATTAGACAAATGTTGGAGGCACAAAAATGTGTCTAAAACATCATTTACACGTATAGACAACTCTCTAAGGGGGCATATGGAGAAATGGCTCTCGGTCAAACAAAAGGAATGACTCTTGAAGGAATTGCATGAAGAAATGACTCAAAGGAGTTGCATAGAGAAATAGCTTGAAACCACATGAAGAAATGGCTCAAAGGTGCCACATGGAAGAGAAACCCTAAATGAAGGGTAGCATAGAAAATAGGTGGTTGGGAGGAGGGTGTATTAAGGGTTCCCTCCTTCCTACCTAAGATTTTCTCTTTTCTACAACTTTTAAAACCTAACCTTTGATATCAAGTTGGAAAATAAGAAATAAATCAAGAAAAGCATGATACATTAACTAAACATAATGCCTCTATTTATAGAGGTTACACAAAGATTGTTAAGTATAAAATCTCTCTTTAAGTTGTGTTTTAATGATGTCAGATATCTTGTCATGGATGTGTATGTTATATTACAAAAGACATGATGAAGTGAAGGCTTGAAGACTTCATAAAGCGAAGAATTGATAAAGGACATGAAGCCATGAAGGGTGAGAATCATGAGGCGATGAAGACATGAAGAGACGAAGAGAATGAAGAAAAGTTACGAGAGAAGTCATTACACAAAAAGTTTGAACATTAGTTTAAGTTACACACTTAACACTTAAGACCATACCTAATACACCATAAACAGAACAAAAATGGTATAATGAAATTAAAATTCGTTATAACGATTTTGACAGTTTTGAAATAGGACTTTTCAAATCTTCCGTAATGTCAACTCCTAACATTACGGACCTTCGTAATGTTAAATTCTAAACACTACGAACCTATTTTTCTACCCATGGGAAATTCAGAATATAATTCAGATATCCAATTGGTTATCTGAATTTCCCTGTTAAAGCTAGAATCCGTTTTGTTATCTTTCTGATCTTTCCTAGGAAAAATTCAGATATTTGTTTTCAAAAAAATGAAATTCCGAATTTTGTGCATTTCACAAATTTGGTTTATCGATTTTCAGTTGGATTTTCTGATTTTATTTCATCTTTTTAGCTACCCAGAAATGGTATTCCGAAATCAATTTTGGATATCCATTTTTCCTCTAGAGAATTTTCGGAACATCATTCGGTATTCCAAATTGACTATTCGATTTGAAAAAAATATAGCTGTTAGAAGAATGTTATAACAATCTAGAAATCGTTATAACGATTTGACCCTATCAAACTAGTCATTTAAGCCTAATTAGCCTATAAATACCACTGTGATTAGAGCCCTTAACGACCCAATCTTTTGATACATGAATTGTTGCACTCTAAGGCTTTCATTCAACAAGTTTTTGGTACTAATTGATCGATCTAATTGTCTTTTAAGTGTTTTTCCTTGTGCTCAAGCTTCTTCCCCATTCTCACTGAAAAACATTTACACAAGCACGAATATGTGATTGGTGTTTTGATTTGCTTTTTCATTGGTTTGTTGAGTTTTGACCTTAAAACTCAAGTGGGTTGGTTGATTTAAGGATTTGACCTCAAATCCTTGGGTTGGTTGAAGTGTTCGACTTTAAACATTTGGTTGGTTGAAGTGTTCGACCTTAAACACTTGATTGGTTGAAGTATTCGACCTTAAACGTACACTTGTTGGTTGAAGGATTTTACCTTAAATCCTTGGGTGTTGGTTGAAGGGTGTAACTTTAAACCCTTGTATTGATTGATTTGGTGTTTGATCTTAAACACCTTTTGTAATTAGTTTTTTATAGTAGATTAGATTTAGGCTCAAGTTTAGAAAACTTGGGAGTAGACGTAGTCAATTGGTGAACCACCTTAAAAATTCTTATGTTCATATTTCTTTATAGTTTATGTTGTACATATTTATCATATTACTCGAGTTGATTACGAATGAATTTTTGATTAATTTTAAAGATTATTCACTTTCTCTCTAGTGCACGATCCGCACTTTCAAAGGCAACAACATAACTTAATCTATGAGACTAAACTCACTTACAACACAAACTAAGAAACCTTAATACATACTTAAACTCTAACATTGATTATTATTTTAAGAGTTATTTGATTAAATCATTTCCAA
The DNA here is from genome assembly GCA_024699675.1 of Amphibolis antarctica. NCBI lineage: Eukaryota > Viridiplantae > Streptophyta > Magnoliopsida > Alismatales > Cymodoceaceae > Amphibolis > Amphibolis antarctica. The sequence continues at coordinate 77,988 of JAMKPZ010000115.1, forward strand.
TTTTCTTAAAGATTGTATATTTTCTTTATGACTAGTATTCTTCTTGGCTTTGAGAGTTGAAAATGTACCTTTTAGCTTTCTTTGTAATTTTTCTTTTCTTCCTCTCAAACTTAATTCCAACTTCTACTTGTCACATGCAGTTGATAAAGAGGAACTGATACCACCTGCACCTGCTCTCACTCGGTACAGTAAAGAATCTCTTATGAAGGCCTTTGTGAGGAAGGATACACCTGATTATGGACTGCCTAATGAGAGAAAATCTAGCCAAATAAACGTGCTTTCAATGCCTAAAATATGTGTCAGATTAAATACCTTGCATGTGAGTCTAGAGTATCAAACTAGGCAATATTCAGCCATGTCAAAAAGTATAATTATTCATCTTTTTGGATAAACTTTTCTTTCGTTAATGTTATGTTCTTTTGTAGTATGCGATCAATCAACTCAATAAATTGGAAGATAGCATCCAAGAGCAGTGGATGAGGAAAAAACACAGTGAAAGTTTTAACACAAGTATGTTCTGCAAACTTTTCCTTTTTAGACCTGGATATTAGATTGCTTGCCAGCACCACATTGTCCAATTTGTAATGCCCTAGTCTCAGTATTTTATCATTATCTCTATTCTCTATATTGCTAAACTAGATTTTTGGGCTGTTATCTATATTCAAAGGTACGTTTTAGACTAATACAGAAAATACTGTTGAGATGGATGATTTTTAACACTATTTTTGTAGATTCAATAGGAGTGTAAACACAGTTTTTGTGTACTGCAATTTTGTGTAGACGGAGCAGATTCAAATTGGATAGGCCTATATCCGAATTTGTGCCTGTTTGATATCTAGATAATTTGAATCCATTCAACTAATATTCAGATAATTATTTAAATATCCGAATTTGGATAATAACTCAATCTAAGAAAATTTAATTTGAATGTTTGAATTCAAAAATCTAATAACAACAATCCAAACCATAATCCTATTATATGGGGTTGACCATTATGAACCCTTTTCTTTTATGTATTTCTTTCTATGGTCAAATCTTTTATTCAATTATATAGATTTAAATTTTTTTACAATTCCTAACCAAGTAATTTTAAACTTTCCTTTATTTCTTTTAATTTTTTCTGCACTAATTAATTCTTCTCTATTAATTAGTACTTCTTTTTGATTTCGTAAAGTTATGCCAAACTATCTAAATTAAAAAATTATTTAAATTGATTTTTTATCTTATCTTCAATTAGTATGACTCCTATTTTATTCCTATTAAGATCGCCTTTTAGTTTAGCCCTTATAGTGTTACCACTTATTCATATAAGAAAACACAGCAAAGCAACACTAATTTTTTGCAAGCGACCCCGGCCTAATGAATAATATTATAGGGCATATTTATTAAAAAAGAAAAAAAACACTAATTTTTTGCATGTGGTTATACTTTACAATCTAGCATTTTTAGCAATTAGTGTAACTCCTATTCTATTCCTAATAAGGTCATTTTTTAACTTATCCATTATGGTATTACCCTTTATTCATCTAAATATACACATTTCAGAAACACTAATTTTTTGCATACAACTGGGTGAATAACAATTTTATATAAATTTTCTTTTAATTTCAAGGGTTTCTTCCTATGGCGTAACACTTTATAAGCCTTTCTCTCATTCATCCGTCCTACTTTATCCTATGGCTGGAAGTGAATGTAGACACCTTCTACTCTTTCATCTTTGATTACAACTATTTCATCCTTTTTCTTTTTATCTGCTGTGTAAATGAGATTGGAAGTGTCAAAAAACATGAGAATTTGATAGCCAGCTCAGCATTTCTCTCATGAATTGTGTTGAATTGTTCTCCAATCATCATTATTTTCCCAGTCCACAATTACAGCCTGCTTGTGTGCATTTTTTATTGTGGCTGAGATCTTCAACTGGTCCATTGAAACTGTCAGTGATCTTTTCCTTGGTGGAGGAGAAGGTGCCTGACTGAAGGGTTTGCTAGAAGAGTTTGTGCATTAGTCTTGGTCACAACTCTGTCCAGTTTTCCCTGCCTAGGCCTTTGGGTAGAAGTAATCCTGTTCAAGTTTTGCTTGTCCCCTTCCTCAGAAGTTCACTTTTGACATTTCCAATATTTCCTGCAAGAAGATGCCCAGTGACCACTCATGTAGCACTTGAGGCAGAGGTTCTTCGGACTACTTGTTCTGACATCACCACTATGTAAGGGTATGGCATTTGGTCCAGTAGCCACCATTGGCTGTAGGTTTCTCCTCCTCCAAACCTGCCAATTCCAGTTGTTGGCATTGCTCTGCTGTTCCCCCACGTGCTGTCATTTCTCTCATCATTCTTTTTGTGTGACTTCATCCACCAGCTAATAAGAAACATGCTCTTGATAGTTTGGTATGTATTTAATTGAGTTTCCTGAAATTGTATCTTGAATGCCTTTCAATATTTTTTGTTTGTTTAGAATTGCTGATTAATGGAAAGTCTCATCAGACTTCATTTGACGGAAGCAGAAAAGATATCAATGCTGCTGTCAACAGGTTGTGTGATTTTATGGGTAAGTTGCTTTGACATCAAACTCTATTAAACGAATGCAAATCTAATTTAAACCAATGCAAATCTAATTTGTCAGATTTGTTGCAGGCACCAAAATAATTTTCTGGGATATGAGGGAGCGATTTATAAATGATCTGTATAAAAACAGTGTCTTGCAGTTTAGGTTGGAGGCAGTGATTGAAGAGCTTGATCTGGTATACTTTGTTCCCTTAATTGAAGTGAAGATAAACCTCACTTTTCTTTTAGCATGCATGAATTTCATGACTTGCTTATCGTACCATATTACTTATGTTTTTAAAGCATGGACAAGTAATATTGCTGATGTTTGACTTGTATGTTACTAAACTACTATTAGTCTATCACATAGGATGTGTATGGGCTCATATAAAGCAACATGTGTGTGAAACATAAGAGCTTCTCAAATCATCATGTTTCCATTAAACATTTTAGCATGAAGTACCATACATGCTGCAATCTTGGCATGCACCTTTTCTCATCTCAGATATGATTCGTAGAGGCCTCAGGATGTTTACTGAATACAGAACCCTAATAAAGTCTTCTATCACCTCCTTATTTCATGCTTTGCCATTGTCTTCTTCTGATTTACTGTTTAAGTTGCTTATCTTGATTTTCTTTTGCATTTGTACTCTGATTCATCATCACTCGATATAGGTCACTAATTTGGAGAAAAACTTATTCTGAACGTATGTCTTTGCTGTGCTAATTTGTATATAGGTGCTGAATCAGCTTTGTGATATCATTGCTGAGCCACTTAGAGATCGTCTTGTGACTGGGCTTCTTCAAGCATCATTGGTGAGAACTTCAGCAACAGTTACATCATTATAATAGTTTAAATTTCTGTTGTTGGTTGTCTTTATTTTTCTTTTTTTAGGATGGCTTACTGCGGGTGATATTAGATGGTGGCCCATCTCGAGTCTTCTGTCCTAGTGATGCAACACTATTGGAAGAAGATCTTGAGATTCTTAAGGTATGTGCTTGACATTCATTTACAATAATTATATTACTATAAATGTGGTTAAGTGCTTTTACTTGATGGTTGTTTCACACATGAATTCAAAAATCAACATAGATTGCCGAAATTTTGGCGGTCCGTGCCATTTCTCTATTTTACCGGTATTGATCCTCAATGTAGTTGTGGATCGGTACTAGATCGAACGAGGAAGAACGAAGAAGGGGCAGGGGCCAATGGACAAGATCGAGGGGTGATGGAAACTACGATAGGCAATAGCGACGATGACGGGACTGACAGACAAGCTGTGGGCTCATCTTCTACCGATGAATGTCTAAAACCCATTTGAGTTTCAACAAAGTTGCAGAAGGGTGGGGGTGAGGAAGAAGAAGGGGAGGGCTTGAGGAAGGGAAATAAAAGAAAAAGAAAAAGAGGAAAGAAGAAAAGAAGTAAAAGGAAAAGAAAGAAAAGGAAAAGGTGAAGAAAGAAAGGAAGAGAGAAAAATAAAAAGAAAAAAAATAAAGAGAGAAGGAAAAATAAAAATTATATTTAAAGAGTCACAAAAATTCTAATACTTTTTATTTTAAAAAAATGTTTTCTTATCAATAAAAAATTATGGAAGTATTAAAAATAAAAAATAGGAAAGAGGAAAAAAATATTTCATAAAAATGGTGGAAGTATTAAAAAATAAAAAATCTTGATAATTTTTAATTTTTAAAAAATTATGTTTGCTTATGAATAACAATCCTTTTCTACTTTATTCTCACAAACTTTATTTTCTATTTTTTAATTAATTCATGAGAGATTTTTTTAAAAGATATTGACTACATTGTAGGAATAAAAAATTATAATTTATTCTAAAATCTTGTACTTGATAAAATTTTTAATTATGGAGATTATAGAAATTCTCTAGTATTGTGCATAATCTTATTAATTTTTTTGTTATAACTTGAATTTTATTAAAATGTAACTTATATATATTGACTCTCCTATGTCTTGGATAGCCAGGCGACCCTTCATCTCTTCATCCACTTACACACAACCTGACTTCTCTGCTCATCATTCCTTTTGTTTAGCATATTTCGCCAAGCATCTCCACCAAATGAACGTCTTTGTCATTGCTTTTTCTGCATCATTACAGGTGGTTCTCTCTGCTGCTGTGACATACCTTTCTTTTCATTTCTCAAGCACAGATGACCTCTCCTACCTTGTCTCGCTGACATCTCCCACTACTTTGGCTCATGTAGGCAACCTCTTCCAGTGGCTCTTCTCTTGTCACATAGCTCTCGCAGCCTCTTTCTCATGGTTTGTTATGTGCTTGGTGAATGTGGTTCTTGTCCAGCTCGTCTAGATGTTTGCAAGCAATCCTTTCAAATCTGATGATTCTCTCCATGATCTAGTGATTCCCTTGCTCGACTCTTTGTTGAACCTATTAGAGTTGCAGATGAAGGCATTAGAAGGGGAGAAGATGAATTGTTGAAGAAGGTAGGAAAAGAAGAATGCATGTGGCAAGCGTGCATATAAATTTAAAAACTCTTTTAAAAATTTATTTTTCTTTGTAAGTATGCTTTTTGCATGTTTTTTAAACTTTTAACAAGTTGGATACTTCAATTTGGGGGAGAGTGTTAGAGTAAATGATGTATTTGGTGTTTAGCGTGTACAAGTTAAATTTAAATTTATTTTGTATAAAGAGGCATTATTTTTGTTAAATTTATTTTGTATGTGTATTGTAGCCTCTATATAAAGAGACATTATTTTTGTTATTGAATCAATCCAATCTCTTCCTTTTTTTATTTCTCAACAATCATCAATTCTCTGATCCTTGATATCAAGTCTAGCATATTAGTTGTATGTGTGCAATTGTCTAATAATATGTATTATAATTTTCTTAAACCTATCTATGAAATTGAAATTCTAGTTCATTTCTAGATTTGTAGGCTACTTACTTTGGTTCATATTGGTTTTTAGTTTAAGTTTATTGTGAGATTAAATAATGTAGGGTTATATGGGTAGTGTGGGTTTAGTTCCACATTGGTCAAAGTTATTTTGTATCTTTTATATGGCCTTTATATATGGAGATCTTATGCTTGTTTATAAATAACAATGTACTTATATTCATTTCTTATGTTCCAGCATAGTCTTAAAACTTCTTTAGAGTCCAATAATGTGAAAAATCTAAGTAGGAAGGAGGAAAACTTTAGTCATCACCTTGAACTAACCACCATTGCTATTACTAGCTGTCCAGGCCACCACCACCAAATAGAGCCGCCCTTATTGTGTTTCCCCACTACTTGCGTAGTGACAATTCTCCAGATAGCTCTAAACTATCACCATTGTTGACCCTTCTAAACCTTGTTGCTTTCCAACAATTGGAGGTCTACTATTATTATCTTTTGTTGTTTCTTTTACTATAGTAATTGATTTTTTCTCTCTACGTATTTGTTATGTTTAATTTTATTAAATTATTATTAAATCTTTTATGTTATTGAGTTTGTTACAAGTTGAATGCTTAGCTTGAGGGGGAGCATGTAAACAAATGATGTATTATCGTTATATAAGTTGTGTGAGTTTAGTTCTACATTAGTTAAAGTCGTTTTGTATCTTTTATTTAACCTCTGTATATTGAGGTCTGATGTTTGCTTATGAATAACAATTTACTTCCCATTTCTTGTATTTCAACATCTATTTTGCTTGAATTCCATGATATTATTGAGTGATACCTAGATAGTTTGAATAACCATGTTAATAGCAGGTTCTATTTTTGATTTGAAGTCTAATATTTATCATCATTATGTCTTTAACTTTGAAGGTCATGCGGTTAATCTTTTCTATTAATGCAAAAGTACGGGATCTTGATATTTGCTTCTATGGAACTCTTACTGCAGGAGTTCTTTATATCTGGTGGAGATGGACTTCCTCGAGGAACTGTTGAAAATCTAGTTGCACGGATTCGCTCTGTGATAGCTTTACATGGGCATGAGGTATTAGAACTTCAACATTTGTTATTTATATTCATTTGTAAATAATTCTCAACCAAAATAGATGACACTGGATTAATGTGGACATTGTTTTTCTACTATATTGCAATTAGAAAATCACGTGTTGGTGAAATTTTTTCTTAATCATGGGTTGTTATTGTCAAATATTTGTAAAATAAAGAAATTAATGTAAAACTAATATAGCCAACTTTAACTTATAGCATTATTTTTCAAGAGTTCAAAAAACAATTTAGCCATTTTTGATGAAATTTTTTGTTCTGTAGATTATTTTTTATTTGATATATACACAATAGTTGTTAAACTTGTTATTAGAAATGCCATTAGTATCAATATGGGTATTTATATATTATATTGGATAAACGGATATCAAATGATTGATTGGCCCCACAAATATATGATTCTTCTTCTTTATTATGGTATTGCTCCTTTACACCACTAATCTCTACATAGTACTAGAGCCTAGGAAACCTTAATTTTCTCCATGACCGTCACTCAAAACTCAGTAACCATTTCACCTATCATTGACCGCTAGCCCCCCATGAAAACCTCATCCAACTCATTGCTGTCCAGGTAGCAACTTGTTCCAAAATTTCAAATTACTTGAGGTTGAGTATCTTGAAATACGTCATGCAAGTGCAAGTACTTTGTGCATGATCAGCTCTATCATGAACCATTTATGTTTTCCTTTATTTCTGTGTGCTTTGTGTCGTGATTTCTAGGGGTGTGACTTTTACCTATTCTTCAGACATGTAACCAAATGTGCAACAATTTTTTATCAATACCCATTTTTTAGAAAGAGAATGAATGGAGGCAGGGAGTTTAGACCGGCGATCTTATTGCCAAGTAATACAATTTTCTGTATATGTGGGGTGTGGGAGGGCAAATCTGTGATAAAAATGATTACAACGTGAACATTCAAGACCTTTTAGTATTTAATTTCATTTTTACTTGCAATGAAGAAATAAACTAGCCACAAGTTGGTGTAGCGAGAAATTGAAGGAAAACATGTGAACATTAAGGTTTTGTTTGATTGGTTGTAATCTCAGATGTAATGTAATTAAATTATGTTAATTATAGTGTTTGATAATCAAATATAAACTAATCATAAGATTATATAAAGAATCAGTTTTATCATTTAAACACATGTTTAGTTAGGTAAGTGCTATATCCAATGAATTTAGTTTCTTATAGTTAAATTTCAAAGTTTGTAATTTTAAAAACTTAAATATTGTAATTTAATGAAGAATTGTAATTAAATTACATTCATTACATTATTATAAGATTATGATCAATTAAAGAAAACTTAAAAGTTATTCAGTGTTTAATTCCATATTGTAGTACTTCTTCCCCTCCGTCCAAATTTAAGTTGGGCTTTGGGTTCCGGCCATCTAAAGACGTGATTTCGTTTCCATTTTTTGCAGACTCGTGTATTAATTGATGACTTGAAATTCGCTAGCCAAGGAAATAGAAGTAGATTTGGAGCTGATTTTGAGACTCTTTTGAGAATTCTCTGTCACAGGAATGACTCGGAGGCTTCTCAATTTCTTAAAAAGCAATATAAGCTTCCCAAATCATCCGCTTGAGAAAACTTGTGAATATCACGAGAAGAAATTGCTTTGTGATTCAATTTTTTCTCTTGCTTTGTGTCATTTTTGCTGTTGTAATTTGAATGAAGTGAATAACAAAAGCAAGGAAGGTTCAGTTGCTCTAGATTCTACTCTTTCCCTTTCTACCATTTGCTCTTGTTTCCCTGTCAGTTGCCGTAGGATGACGATGTAGTAACCATCTGGAACTGAGATTTTCATGGATATAGCTGGTTTCATTGTCAGGGTTACAGCCGACGTTCGATCGTGGAATTGGAGTTGCCTTTAAACTTGGAACTTTCCCTCCCTTGCTAATCTATTAAATGAACTTTAGTTTTTTAGTTTATCAAGAATTATAAGTATTTTTTTTTAATTAATTAAGCTATTGTAGTTGATTGAAAGGATTATTGTTCTTAATAAACTGACAATACAAAGATGTAAGCATGTTAATCTGCTTGAAGAATTGAAACCAAGGTGAATGATTTCATTTTTTGAGATAATTTCGACCTAGAATTCAGTTGAATCTTGGTGGGTTTTTCACAAATGACTAAAAATCTAAAAAACTCTGATATTTAAAAGTTCGCTCACAGTTATAACTTTCATTGTACATGCGTTATGAATGATTGTGATGTAAATTGATTGATACCTCCACTAAAAAACTATGGGTTATCACATAGACATACCCTGAAAACATTGCTTAATGATAAGTAATTCCAGCTCCAGGTTATGGAGATCAACCCATTACTCTAGAAAATGATTTTATCATAAATTTCTTCTTATCGTGCAATCAACACGAGACATGTAATGGAAATTATAGAGAAAAAAAAGTGAATAAAATTCTGAAAAAGGGTATTCTTCCATATAATACTGTAAAAAGTAAAAATCATTTCTTGATAATTAATAACAATAAAAAGTATTTTATAGTCAAGTTGTGTTTGAAAAACGATAGTCTTTTCTATAACGTGTTATACAAAGTTTTTCAATTGTATAATTAAATTTAATTAAGAAATGTGTTTAAGTAGCATGTCTCTACATTCTCAAAAAAAAAGCACTACATTTGTGTTTATAAAAGCAAAAATATTATGTGAAGTTTAAATTTTATTTGACAAAGCCTTTAGTTAAGGTAAAAGTTTACTTTTTTTAAATTCTTAAAATGAGAAAATATTTCTTTATTTTTCTTTCCTGCAATTACAATAAAAAAGTTTACTTTTATTATACTATTTATTAATCACAATAAAAATCTGTATAAACTATCATTTCAAACGAAATCTTAAGTTATTAATAATGAACCACTATTTCACAATCGTCCTACGAAATGTATTTTTTCAAATATTTTATTTTATTTTATTTCATACTTTTATATTTTATTCCTATCATTTCTCGACATTTTAATATTTTTCATAAGCTATTATATAATATGATTGGTTTCCATGCTTATCTGTGGACAAGGAACCTAGAATTTAGGTCCGCATCCGCCAGATCCATCGTCATCAGCTCAAGCTTTGGATCCAATTATCGTATTAGGATCCGACAGCTACATCTCCTACACCACAGAGGGCGGGACACTTCAGTATTTGGTACGCAGTCATTAGAGAGTGGACAGCCTGCTCTACCACATACTTCTTGTTTATCATGGCCTCCGCAGGAGGAAGTAGTGCGGTTGTTGCGGCCCCTCCCACTCCGTCGTCAAATGTGGAATGGCACCAGAGGCCTCCGAACCCTAAGAACCCAATCGTCTTCTTTGACGTCACCATCGGCTCCATTCCTGCCGGGAGGATCAAGATGGAGCTTTTCGCTGACATCAGTCGTAAAACTGCCGAGAATTTTAGGTATTTGATTTTAATCCACGTGCTTTCCTAAGTAGTGACTTATTTGTTTGGTGTAAATGTGATTTCGCTGAGAACGATGATCACGGGTAATCGGGAAATCCTTTGATTGTCATTTTTGATGTTGATGTTAGCTGCTAGTAGATTACTGATTTATTTGGACTGAAGGGTTGTTCATTTCGTTCAACTTTCTTCCCTATATGATCCTTCGGTTTACTTTTTCTTTCGCCTTATGACTATTTTTCATTCACGATGCGTTTTTTTAAGACAATACTAGTCAATAGCTTTAAATTGATTCTTTGAGACAGTAGTCCCGTAAAGATCAACAAGAGAAAATATGATGCGATTACAATTAGATAATGCCACACTTCGAGGGGTTGGCGGCCAACCTCCACAGCAACAGCTTTCACCAAAAAAACTCGACAGCAGGACCCTAACCCTAACACCTTACAAGACAAAGCACACCCAACACAATCGGGTCAGATCTGATAACCCATCATAATGACCTGAATAACTGACTAACAGATAATAGTCTCACAGATTCTTTGAAAAAAATTATCTTGATACTTTTTTAATGTTTTGGTCATTTTAGGACCATATTGTCTGTGCTATGAATTGCTAGTATTATGTTTAGATTGCTTGAAAAGTGGCATTTCATCTTAGTGACGTTTAGTGCTGTTTCTTTTTGTATTTGAAGAAATCACGAAGTATAATGCTGTAAGTTTACTTCTTGTTTCTGTGGTGAAAGACCAAGAAAGACCTTTCACGTAACTTTCTCCGTAGTATAGATTGATGTCCAAATTTTAGTAACTTATTGGTCAAGTGATAACATGTTAAAAATCAAACAGTATGAAGAATTAAAAAGTTAGAACACTATCCAAGAAAACTAAAAAAAGATGAAAGTTGGCTTGAACTTGTTTTTTCAAGAGCTAGGACGTAATCATTCAAACTAAGAAGTAAGAACATAAGCTTGTTGCTTTTTGTTTCACTGGAATTGGAGAGAGAGGGTGATGCAACATTGAAATGGAATCAGACCTGGGATGGCCTACCTGAACTGCAGCCTTCTTTTGGGCCTTGACTGCCTTTTTGGTCATGTGGTGATATGGAATTGATTAATTCACTGTAGGAATATTAGGCATTTCTATTCACAGAAAAGAACCCATATCATTTTCTCTTTTTAGAAATCACATTTTTTGGAAGATGGTATGGAATATCTGCATACAAACTGTTCTATTCTGATATTCAATCAACATTTGAATATTCAATTGACATCTGCTACTTCACTAATAAATCATCGTCCACTACGTGTCCTAAAACTAGATAAGTTGATTGGAACTTACATTTTGTTGATCTGTATATTATTTTTTTATCCCTTTCCCTGAGTCTGCCATCCATTTCATATTTGTACTTTTTCGAGCAGCTGTTTTCATATTTGGTCTTAAGTTAGTAATACTTATAAAATGTGTTCCTCTGAATTATGGCTGTCTTCTTCTTATCATAATTATGTATGAAATATATAGTTCATAATTTTAGTCATATCTACTTTGGACTGCTATTCAATAAAAATGAATTTATTGCTCAATGCTCATGTTATTTTTGATGCCTTGTAACTATTCTTCTGTTTTTTCAGGCAATTCTGTACTGGCGAATACAGGTGTATATGCAGCCACTCTATTTCTGTTTGTCAAATTCTTTTCCTTTGCTTAATGGCATCTGAATTATGGCTCAATGTATATTTTTCATTTTGAAAGCTAGATCACCTTTTTTTGAAGAGGATATTTTTAATTGTATATTCACATTTTCTTTTCATTGAATATTTTTATAATGTCTCCTTATCAAGTCATTGTGCTGATCTTGTATGATATCATTTTGAACTATTGTGATAAACAGAAAATCAGGATTGCCAGTTGGTTATAAAGGGTGCCAGTTTCACAGGGTGATTAAGGATTTCATGGTTCAAGCTGGTGATTTTGTTAAGGTTCATGAATTGCAGAATTTCATTGTCTTTGAAACTGTAATTTGGAAATAAAGGATGACACATTCTCTGCTTTTTCTCTTGATTTTTATGGTTTTCCACCATCAACAGTGTTTTCTTCCTAAACCTTGGGATGGAACATTTCTGCATTGTTTCACTTATTTCAGACAAGCAAAATAGAAACCTGAATATTAGGGATTGGTTCAAATTATGCGATGTGAGAAATGATTGAATTCACTATTAAAGAATGGACAATTACTCTCATGATTAATAGCATCATTTCATTGAAAATGTTTAAAAAATTAATTGTCTAGTTAGTCTATCATGTAAGTGCAATGATAAGATGGTTTTCCTCTTGATAAGTGCAATGCTTTTTCATAGATAAGATGTAGGTAATTTAACATACATGAACCTGTATATGATAAAATATAAGAAAATCAAATAATTTTTAATATTTGCAAGGGTGCTTACAATTAACATACAATATTATTGTAACTTGTATAATTTGTAATCGTATATCTATCATGTAGTCATCATGAAATTATCATGTACCTTTTTTTTTTTTGTAAACCTGAAAGACAAATACAACGCATTTATAATGTATGCAATAAGGGTGCAAGATAATTAGTAAATGTTATGATAAGTGTAAACTTAAACATGGTTGTTTCATGTTCATAATCATGTTTTGTTAGCATTGTGTTAGGTCTAGTTTTATTCTCAACCATCTGATCTGTTTAATGAAAGGCCAAATTTTTGAGCTATTTATGGCTGTTCAGGTGATGGATGTCTAGATCTCTTGGATTTGATGAATGTCTACGTCTGTGACTTTCATGGTCCACTTGCATTTAGTTTCTATTCCATACAAAGTGTGGCTAAAAAATTTTAGTAGACAAGGACATGGAAATATATAATATAATATTAGTTTTATATAAGGTTTCTTTTGACAAGCAGCAATTTTACATATTTTTCGTACCATTGTAAAGCATGTTGCTTGCAGGGTGATGGTACTGGATGTGTATGTATATATGGAAGCAAATTTGAGGATGAAAATTTTGTTGCAAAGCATACGGGTCCTGGCTTACTATCAATGGTGTGTAATTAGCACAAAATTTTATCAATTTGCTTGTGATCTGTTTAAATTTGATAGATTATTCTTCTGATATCTTCTAGAGTACCATTTCTGTTCTTTATATGCTATGCGTCTTTCACATCTATGCGTATTTAATGGTTTCCTCCATTTGTTGTTTTCAGGCAAATAGTGGGCCGAATACAAATGGATGTCAGGTATTCAGATGCTTGACTCTATATATGCTCCACAAGTGTTGCACTTGCAGTGCTCTCTACTTTCTGTATTCACTTAAGAATTTAATCTCTTTTTTAGACAAGTTTTTAAATCGTATGGTATATCTTCTTTGCAGTTTTTTATCACATGCTCCAAGTGTGATTGGCTGGACAATAAGCATGTAGTCTTTGGGGTAAGCTTTCAAGAGTGGAATTTCCTGTTCTTGTCACTAATCGTCATTTATGATTAGCAATACCTTACCTATTATTGTTGTAAGAAATGAGTTCAGCTACCTAAGTGGTGTTCCTTTTGTGTAATAATTTACCATTAAAGTTGCCAGCACCCAACTTTTTAGGGGTTTCAATTTTTTATTCAATTTACATCTGAAGTGATCTTGATTTAGTCCCTACTTTTTGTTGGGAAGAGGGGTTTTCATTGTCTTTTCCTTGAGCTTTCTGTTTTCCGCTAACCATCATTATTTCTGCAGAGAGTACTGGGAGATGGGCTGTTGGTTGTCAGGAAAGTTGAGAATGTAGCAACCGGACCCAACAACCGTCCAAAACTTGCATGTGCCATTGCAGAATGTGGAGAAATATAGGATCTGTTGTGATCTTGGCATGCGGACTAGGTTAGTATTGATTCAGAAGTTTAATTTATGGGTATACGGTACATGGAAAATGATACTTATCTGGATCTAAGGTGGATTGTTGATGGAATTAACCGGCTATTCATGTAATTCGAACATGAAACGCTTGATGTTGTGGTTAGAAGTTGCACTTGCAATTGACAGGTGTTTCTTCTTCTTAACTTCCGTTTGTGACTAACTTAATCAGATGTCATCAACTCTGGAGTTCAGGAAATGTTCAAGAAGCTTCTCGTAGCATATCACTGCTTCTTGTAAGTTTGTCAAACGAATCGTGGCACCAAGGAGGTGAGCAGTGTCCAGTGTACACGCGCCCAAGGTAAGTGGAAATTTATAATACAATGTACTAATGTAAATCGCAATCATTTATTACGAAATATGTTATAATTATTAATTTAGTAATCATAAAATATAATACAAATCACGATAGTATTCGTTAATATTATTTACTACATGTTAGTATTCATCATTAGTCATTAATTATGATATATAATTTATAATATATTATCATAATTTACATTATATAAATTACATTATTTTTTGTTTTAGAGATGGTCCGAACCAATTGATCAAATCAGATTAAATCAAAATCAGTTTGAATCAGATTGCAAAATATGAAAAAAAATTAAAAAAATAAAAAATTTGATTTATTATTTTATATGATTTCAAAAACACACTCTGAATCAGATTTTCCAAACAAAACTCCATACTCAATGAATCAATGTAAACTAAAAAAACCAGAATTGGACCGTCGGTTCACTCCCCACACTTTTTTCAATTTGTTTTACAAAAATATCATCACAAAGAAATTTTCCAATGCTGGATGTTATTTACCATTACATTTCTTATATATATATAAAGAGTGAGTCAAATTATCAAGAAGTTGGATCTCATTTTAATAATTTGAGATTTTTGTCTCAATCATTGTTTTCATAGAATTAAAATTATATAGCCAAAACAAAAATAAAAATTATAATATTCAATTTATCTTAAATTTTATTAATTATAAAAGTAAATAATTTTAAATTATAAAAATAAATAATTTGATACTTGAAATAAATAATTTTAAATTATAAAAATAAAAATCCAAAGCACCTTGTTTGTCATCGACTCTCCTCATGTAGATAAACCAACACACGCGTATGCACATTTTGGTAATCATATATAAGAAAATAAATCTCTTACGAAGTAAAAAAAAGTACAGGTTGTGTTTACAGAAAAATTCCTATGTACATCATTTACGGGTGATAATTTGGATTTTTAGGTTTATCTTTGGAATTTAAAGAGAGAAAAAAGTTTAAGCCACTACAAAATTTGAATCTCTTCAAAGAAGAAAAATATAGATATTGATGTTCACATTTTCTTACGTGACTTAGAGATTATTTGGATACCACCTTTTAGTTTTAATTTTTACTCTACATAAATTATTACACATCATTATTATCATATAAATTTCATAATTTACTGTATAACTTAGGTAGTATTTATTTAAATAATAGAATTAAATAAGGTAAAATTTACTCTCTTTTTTAAATTACATAATTTATAATGTATATTTTTACACAATTGTAGTATATAATAAAAAATAGAAATATATAGTATTTAACTTTTAAATAAATCGAATTTTAATTTTGTTTATTTTATTATTTTTAATTTTAAGAAGAGTTTGCTCGAAAAGTTAGAAAAATGAAAATAAAATGTTTTTATGATTTTTGTTAAAATAATAATAAAAATATAGAAATATATCAAAGAAACCATTTTCCCGGCGACCTCACCCCGAACCGAAATCGCCGAAACGCTTTCGCCGGTTCGCCCTCGCGCGTCCGTCACCTGCCTTCCGGCGTGCGCGTTCTCCGACTCCTTCGCCTCGCCTCGCGCGCATCCGTCCTCCGCTTCCCCTCGCGCGTCCGTCCTCCGCCTTCCATCGCCCGCGTCCTTCTTCGCTGAAACTCGCCACCCACCCCACCGCACACACGCCCCCCCCCCCCGGCGTTCCCGCCGGATCTCGGCGGATCTCCCTCGCGCGTGTCTTCTTCAGGTATGATCTTTTCTTTACTTTGCATCCTCTGTACGCAGATGTACGATGATATTATTTAGCATGTATGTACAGTATGATTTATGATGTATTAGGATTTTTGAAAAGCTTGTTTTGAAATGTATGATGATAATTATTACTGTATCATTTAGTTTATTACATGATATTTATTTAGCATGAATGCCACACCATGATAGAAATATTAGACCATATTTGGAATGATGTTATACAGAAATACAATGAGAAAATAAGAGCGAACATCACATGAAAAAATGTCGATAGTGGAATGAAAACTTTTGGCCAGTGATGTACAAAAATTATCCGACGGAGAACAGGCGAAGAACGACGTCCGCGCGCGAGGAGGGGAAACCGGAGGCGAGAAGGGGTTCGACGCAGGCGAAACTGAGTGGAGAAGTTGGGTAAACTGTAGGTGACGAACGCGAGAGATTCAGCACTTTCAGCGGGGCGATCTCAAGAAAGTGCGAAAAGTTATCTATGTCAAAGTCATGAATAAAACCTAGGTTTGAACTGTCGACGACGGCCGTGGGTGGCTGAGATGAGAGACCATCGACAACCTGAATGTTTGGATGGAGGAGACGAAAGGCCACGGAAGAGAGAAGCTGGGATGGTGGGGCAAAGGACCAGAGATACACGGATCGTCCAATGGCACGCAGTCGACAACTTCAGTGATGAACTCGAAAGTCGTGAACATGCGTCAGTTCCGTTTAGGGTTTAAGATGACTTTAATGATTAATATTTTACGAAAGACATCAATTTTCTAAGTCGCATTTAAGATAAAATCTATCGATTAAAAAATCTAAATTTAAATCCATTTTCTAAATTTTTAAGGGATCATTGGTAAGGAAATATTTCAATTTTGAAAACTACAGAGAGTTAAGGGTCTGTTTGTACTACTCAGAAAATCAGGAAAAGAAGAAAGCGCAAATCGTGACTTTTAGGAATCAACAAATAGAGAAATTTAAAAAATATTCTGTTTGTTTGTACTACTCACAGAAAAACAAGAAAATTTTGTTAGTTGGTGTTTATGCATATTAAGGAAAATTAAGAAAATCTAGAAGAGTGTGACTTATTCATATTAATATAGACAACACACATGTAAATAAAAATACACAATTTGAGATTCCAATACATCTTTTGTCCAACACAACAATTCTTCAAATATTGCATAATATAACACTATTATTCAAATATATGATAATTGCATATAGGAATATCACAGTTGTCTCTGTCACATGTGATACATTATTTCTTCATGAAATCTGTCTATTATTTCTTTTCTACGTTCTTTAGTCATTCCAATTGTATTGTTAGATTCTTCATGTATTTCAGAAACATCTTGTTGTTTGGTAGAACTTCATCTTGTAGATCTTTAAGTAAATCCTCTCTATTTACTTTTCGAATGAAATTGTGAAGTAAAAAATATGCTAGAACAATTTTAACCTGTGTATCATAAGGGTGTGTCATGTAACTCCTTAAAATTGCAAAACGATGCTTCACTACTTCAAATGTATGCTTGATTACTGTCTTTAACTACAAATGTCTATAATTAAAATTTTCTACTACATTACTAGGAAGACGATTTTCATCATAACCACATAAATGACATCTCACTCCTCAAAATGGAGAAATAAATTCCAGTCAGTTAGAGTAACCAACGTCAACCAAGTAAAATTTTCCTAACATGGAAATTTGATGTTAATTGAATAGCATTATATAATTTTGTAAATAAAATAAACATCATACCAGGTGGAACATGCAATCCATCTTTTGGAAATTGCATCTTGTAGAATTCTAGCATTCGATGCTAATCCTTCCCATCTAGCTATGACATAAACAAATTCCATATCAAAATTGCAAGTAACCATAACATTTTGTGATAGCTGACCTTTTCTATTTCTATAAAGTTGTCTATTCTTTATAAATTGTTCATTAATGTGTGTCATCAATAGTAACAATACAATCATGTTTTGGAAGAAAACTAACTATTAATGGATAAAAACAACTTTTTGCAAAGGTAAGTAAATTTAAACCAGTACGAACATACCGTAAAATATGGAAAGACATTAGCATTATTGCGAACCCCTTCGCGCCTCCAGTTTCCCCTCTTTGTGCATGGTTTCCGTGTACTTTCCATAGTTTCATCTTATTTGACCAACACTGAGAAAGGTGAACATGCACATTGCTCTTCATCCTTTGTGTTCTTTCAAAAGAATTTGTCATGAAAGTTAGGTGTTCTCTTACATTGATTGAACTTGTTCTATTCTTATATAGTCATCTGGTCAATAATGAAATGGGCACATTGTTGTGTATGCAGCTATGGTAGTTTCTCTGTACCTTATCTATAATATAATTACATCAATATTTATTCTGATTATGTATGCAGCTATGGATTTTTTCAAGTTTCCACACCATGAAGAGTGCATAATTGGTTGGCGTGATTTTCATTATTTGCCTCTTCCCTGTGTAATGATCTGCAAATTCTTAGATTAGGTCATCATAGGAATGTATGAACGTGGGCTTCAAGCTTGTTAGCTTCAATATATTATATATTAAGAGACTCTATGGTATCTTTTAAGGTTCCATAATTTTTTATGGATATCAAAATGTTTACCAAAAATTCATTTCAAGAACTTCTCTGGTTGTGCATCTTATTTTATTAACATTTTAAAAAAATTAAATATATTTATTATCAATGGTATGACAAATTCCTTTAAATTTATCTTTTTGTACTTCATTTGAAGTAATGTATAAAAAATTCTGGGCATGCACAAATACTCATTCTTTACTTTCATGATTTTCCTTTTTGCTAGATTTTAGGCGCACAAATGGACCCCTTTTTTCCTTACTTTCCATTATTTTTCATTTTCTAGTTTTTTTAAGACCCTATGTTGTGTAGGAAAGCAAATCCTGAATCTCAATTGGAAACTTGGAAGACAAGTTTGCTGGAAAGAGATCTCAATTAGATTCTTGATCTGCTTTCTAATTCTCACAGCAACACCACTTACATGGAAGAGATGAGTTCGGAGATGGGGTTGATCCCCAAGGGCTACACAGTTGTCCCTTGGGCAAACTGGGACCAATGGAACTTCATCAGAGAATCTCTCTTCTCCTCCTCTCCTGATCTTGTTGCTGCTGGTCTCCAAAGGGTAAGTGCCATGATAAACCCTAGGCACCTTTCAAAACCCCGATGTAAGTAAACATTTTACTTCTCTCTCATTTTTATCTTCCTTGTTAAGTAGATAACAGGTTGGCGAAGTAGAGGATGTCTTCCCGTTGCCATAGAGGTGACGGCTTCTATGATAGAGATTCAGCAAAAGGACCCCTTTTTCAGGTATATTTGTGTTCTTAATTCTTAATGTTTTTGTTTGCATAATGAGCTTGTCTGCACAAAGCCATGCTGGACATCATCATTCCATATATGCTCATAGAAAAAAACACAAACACAAATAAAGTTTTTTAATTTTTTATTTGAAAGCAAACATAGTAATTTGGGGTATTTATTGCAATTGTTTAAACATTATTTTTTGTTGGAAAGATTGATAGAACAAGAGAATCTCTATAGCCAACAATTCACAATAATGGATGAGGTCTTAGATGTGTATGTTGTAGTGTGTGTGTTTGACAGATTTTAGTGGTACTTGCCATATTTTTGGATTTTTCTGTTGATGCAATGAATTATTAGAATGCTTGCAAATTTTCAATTTTTGAATTTTGTTACAATCGTAGTTTTTATATTTTACCTTCATTTTCCCAAGTCCTCAGATTTTCCTGTTTATGTTTTCTTGATGTCCTTGGATGAGGCTTGTTTTTACTAAGATTCATCTTCACCATTTTAAGTTGGTGATTGGTCAAAAGTTATCTTCATATCATTTCACAACTATTAATCTATTATTTATACATGGTTTTTGATGAAATGCAGAGAGGGGTTGAATGGTGATACTATTGCATCCCAAGACATGCTAATGATGCTCTATAGCATGGCAATCACAAGGTGAACATCCAGCTTTCATGGTCATGTTTTATATGATCAGTACACGTATATTATCAATGATTCAAAGACCTTTTGTTAGTTTCCCTACCTTTATAGTTTAATAGTATCAACATATGATGCTCTTAAGTTTTTTCTACAATTACAATAAGCTAAATGACATTCAAATGTTCTTCTTGTCAGCTTTAAAATATTTTTATTAAGGCTTCCTCTTTATAAGAGAACTTACAAGTTATCATTTTGAAATGCACATTATGATAAAATACAAAAAAAATGAAACAATAACAAATATTTAAAATTATTTTTATATCCCTTCATTGTTATTGTCACTAGGATATCAATACATACTGTCATTGAATTGATGCTGCTGGGAGTGGAAGGAGTCTTCTTCTCATGCTAGTGATTCAAATCAAATTCCACTTGGTAATGGGTGGTCTAAGGTAGTAGTGATTCTTGGTGGGTATCAAGTATCAATTAAAAGTGCCAAGTGGTAGAGTAAGATGTTTTTTGTGTTTTGACTACGGGAATGATAGGCGAACTCTTTCACATCTAGAATTGATCTTGTTTTGGTAGTACAATTGGGGTGATTGTGAGTTGTTCCTAATGGGAAAAGCTAAGGGGGTTGTGATGGTAGGTTCTGACCATACCCCTCTTCATGTTGACTCAAGTAGTGACTGTTGTAGAGGTCCTTACAGACTATAAACTAGATGTTTCAAGGAGGAAGATTTCAAACAAATGATACAAACTTCTTGGGATTTACTGAATCCATTGACAACAAAATCTGTAGATTTTTGGTTAAGATCAAGAGGGTTAAAAAAGTGATCGTGAAGTGGAGCATCAGGCAATCTAATAAGTTGTTCTGTATAAATGCCTTGGGACGTGGCATTCTAAAGGAAATGCCTTGTGGGTGTCCATCATCAACGGTAAGCGTGGCAATCCAAATATTTATTCTAGTGGCAGGAATCTAGCTCCACCATTTTTGGAATCAGGTGCTCTATTTAGAATCTTTTGTCAACACCAGGTACCTTCTGAGGGTTGATGGTCCATTGTTTTTGGCACGACAAGTGGTACTACACTTTTCAAAAGTTATTTGCTTTGTCTTTATGCAAGGAGACTAGGGTTAAAGACTTATTGGTGCTAGATGTTACTGAGGTTACCCAGGATTTAAAGCTTGGGTGAACTCTCAAAGATGAAGAACTTGGAGAAGTAATGCACTTATCCCATTTATTTCCCATATAACTAGAAGCTGCAGAATGAGGGGAAGGATTTTAGTTGGAGGACATGGCATGGTCATGATTTCATGGTGAAAACCCATTGCTTAAAGATGCAGAAGAATGATGGTCAAGTCCTGGCACCATTGAAAATTCTGTGGAATTGGAGATCATCCCTCGAGGTAAAAGAATTAATGTGGCTGCTCATGCATGGGAGGAGGTAAATAGATCAATGATGACGACCTTTCTACCCTATTTTTGGACTGCATCAGGATGTGATTGAGCACCTTTTATTTGACTTTGAAATTGCTTCTTGGGTCTGGACTTTTACATCTCACAAGATGTTAGTGGGAAGGCTGTCATTGTATAATAGGGATGATCTATAAGGACTGTGTGGCCAGCATTGAAAGGTAAGATTTTGGAGGCTCAGCATCGTCTGCTGCTGGTCATTCATGCTGTTTGTTGGAGTGTATGGATGTTACAAATGATGTGATTTTCAAGTCCAAGAGTATGTACTGCCAGCAAATATTGGGAAATTCCTACTTTGTGTCAGATTTCTGGTGCAAATTATTGTTGTGATGGGCTTGTCTGGGTGGCCTATCTTGCTTGTGTAGTGGTGTAATTGAATTTTTTTTGTGGGTGATTAATTGTTTAATCATTTTGATCAACCGATTCAACCTGTTGTAATTGGATGATTCTTATTTTCTAATAAAATCTTAACTTATCAAAAAAGATTTGTAACGTGGACACTTGCAGTTGGAAGTTGCTTTGAGGCACTATCTGGCCCTTTGAACTATGGGTGGAGTTCATGCAATCTTTTGTGGTTCACCAAATCACCTTTGAAAGTCAAATTATTCCTCTGGCTATTAATTTACAAAAGTCTCATCACTAAATAGTGCAAAAGGAAATTGGTGAGAGTTTCTGAATCCTAATGTCCCCCATACATTTTTCCAAGAAAGCTCGTGAGAATTCTTCTTTGTTTGCAATGTCCATGGTTGAGTGTGGAGTTTTCATCCTTTGGTTATCCTGATTGATTACACTTTCAGAGGGATGAAGAATTTAAATTTGAAATTTTTAATGCCATCAAAGTTAAAGCCTCATAAGCTAAACTCAGATTGTTGTTGATAATAAAAAAGATTGTTGCTGCTGGTGCATGCAGTTTGCTTGATAATCTATAGTTGAAGAGGAATGATATCATCTTCAATCAACAAACATGGAAATGAAGGTCATTACTCAGCATGCAGGAGGCTTTTGCACAACTGGGTGGCAGTGTTATTTTCAGTTTGTTAGTTGATTCTTTTTGTATTTTTCAATTATTTATTTATTTTTCCCTGATTAACTTCTTTGATCAATCCTATTTTCCTGTACCTGGTTGAACCTTAATTTTAATGAGATTTAGCTTCTTCACACCTATTCAAAAAATTACTGAGATGAATGGCTCTTATGTATCCCAAGGAAGACCCATTACTAAAGAGAAAGATGCACTTGATTGATTGATACACCAATGAAATTATTGCTTTGCATCCTTCTACTTGCAGTTTTATTAAAGGACTTAATAGTGATTTTCTTTACATCATAGATATGAACGTCACATGGAGCATGATAACATTTTTTTGTTATTGAGCAGAACAATTTGAGCCACATTCTCATTACATGAGTCCTTTTCTTCCATGTATTTCTATCTATGGTCAAATATTTAGTTAAATTACATAAATTTAAATATTTTCTTACATTTCTTAATCAAGTAATTTTTGATTTACGTTTAATTAATTCCTTGTAAAATTAATTCTTTTCTTTTAATTGATGCATTCTTTAACGATATGACCAAACCACCTAAACTAATTTTCTCTTATCTAATCTTTACTTGGGCAACTTTTATTCTATTCTTAATAAATTTATTTTTAAGTTTATCCTTGTAGTATTACCACTCACTCATCTACGACATCGTTTGTCTGTGTTTTTTCACTATGCAACTACATTTTTTACTATACACCTTTATAGTATATTTATCAAACAATTTTTATGTTTTTTACTATTCATTAGATTGGATGTTTTTACCAGCCGTAAAAAAAAATCACATGGTGTTGAGGAGCAAGAAAGATGAACAACAACAATGCAATCTGTGAACATGTTATGAACATCACCAACCAGTTTTCCATTGGTTAAAGATTTAGGAAGGTTCCTCTAGTGGGAACTAGTGGATCTGATCTGGCGAGACATCGACCCCTCGAATCTCTGCAATAACTGGTGTTGTTGGATTGCCATGGCCAGAGCTTGCCTATGCAGCATCTCCTCTTCCGTCACCATCTTCCTAGAATTCCTCTTGCTCCTCGTCCTCAATCCACCCCTTTGTTCCTTCTCAAGCATGCAAAGTGCACCACCCAATGTACGGGAGACCCACATGAAAACCTCAATTTGCAGGGTTGACAGTACAGGAAGATGGAACAGAGCAAAGAAAAAGATGAGATTTTTGAGCCACCCCAAAGTACCAAAACTCGCCGGAACAAGAAAGTGCCAAAACGGCAAGAGAGGTGAGTGGCAAGAGAGGCAAGAAGGGGAGCAACATGAGAGGCGAGCGGCGAAATAGATTTTGTATTTCTTTTATTTATTATTCATTTAAAAAAATATATATATAATTATTACATTTTTATCTTAAGTTATGTATTTTTTCAAAAATCATGAAACTCAACTCACCTCACTAAAATGTTCAGACAAACGATGCCTAAGTATACACAACTCAATAGTACTAACTTTTTGCATGTAGTCATATTGTACAACCTAGCATTCTAAGCCATAAAGTTAAAATAAAAAAGTCCTTTATGACCATACTTTTTAAGGCATGCATCCATGTGACAAGGTGTGAATTAGTTACATCAGTAGCTTGTCTGTCTTTATCTTAATTGAGTGGATCTTTTGTAAGATTTGATTAATTAAATATATGTTTTTTAAGGTCTTGATTTTTTACTTTCAAAGAAGCTTAAATATAAATTTTTTGGAGTACTATTAAAGTATGCATAATTATTGAAATATTAGACGTTAGTGAAATATACATATTAGTAATATTACATCTCATAGTTTAATGTTATCTTAGGCTTATTTATGTATTTGAATGTTATTTTGGATATAATACAGCTAAAACTATACCTAGTTATTAGTATAAATATTTATAGTGTGTACTTAAAAAATATTTATATGGCACGTACAAGGTGTCCAAGGCACATTGACACCTTGAAAAGTATGTTTATAACACACCTATTTAGTAGATTATATCAATAATTTTACTGAATAGATTTTCTGATCTGAGTTCACTTTTTTCACATAGGTTTGTAAATAGATTGGTAGAAAAAACAAATGGTTTTGATAAATTCAAAATCAAGAATGCACCACAGACAAAAAGGCAGTCAATTTTTGATATAGCTGTTTCAATTGGTATCCCAAGGATGCTTGTTGACATACGTCATGGTATCTTTCTTGATTTATTTTCTATTTATTTTTTTTCATTTCAATCCTTTCAGTTAAAAGCTGACATTTTTCCCTGTTAATTTCATTGTTGTCAGAAAGTTCTCATGATGAACTCCCCTCACTCCCATTGCTTCGTCACGCAATTGTAAAGGTTGGTTATTTGAATGATGGTTTGTTTAAACTTTAAAAGCACACTAGGGGAAAAACATAATATTATGGGTTGCATAACACCTTAAGTTCTGTGAACTTGTTTTCTTTACTTCCCATTATTTTGTTGTATTCCTCATTCCCTGTTTATCTTGATATGTCAAGATCATAATGCAGGTTTTTTCTGTCTTGAAGCTTTCACTTCATAAGAATAAAAACATTACAAAGTTTCAAATTTATAATTTTTTTTTTTGTAATTTGTATCAAACATTTCTTTTCTTTTTCTTTGTGTACATGTATTGTTCTTATGTTTCTGACAGCATATTCCTCAAATAATTATAGGAACAAAATGGAAGTTCCATTAAAGGAAGTTCCACAATTTTATTCGTTAATGTTTTTGTAACGTGTGCAATGTCTCCTTTATGTGGTTTCTATGTAGAGGTGTTATGTTTTGTTAATGATCAATCACTTCCACCTATCTCTTATGTTCTTCCATTATTATATGTCAATTGCATGCAGATAGGTCATTGTTTTTTATCCATGATCAGAGTATTGATTAGTCGGCTCTTTCACAAGCACAAGCTTTTGGATTTATTTTGTTTTAATATTGTCTTTTGGAGTTGGTGGATGACAATATATTAGTTAATCTGGTTAACTTATCACATGGTTCTGCAATGATCGAATTGCCCTTGTATGTATGCCTTATACTCATATTTTTGCTTGTACTTAGAATTTTCCTGAACTTGATTAGCCAGGCTATAGATTGGTTGCGATCTCATTATTGGGAGCCTCAGAGAAGAATGATTCCTGACGTTAAAAAGGAGATAAGAAGAAGACTTTACCAAATGGCTTATTACATAAAAGTTAAGCATGATGACAAATTGAAATCTTCGCAAATCAAAGCAAGACGTGAGTTAAAATCTCAAATTCTACATTTTCATCATTTGATGGATTTCCAATCCATAATGTCATTATTTCTCAATACAGGAATGCTTTTGCTTGGCACTTCTCAACACCTAAATTTTTTACTTGTATTTGATTGCATCGAATGGGAACTTTTTTATTCTTCTAGCGAATTCTCTTTTCCTTGAGTGCATATGAAACCCTTTTTTGGTTTTGCAGGTATAGGTTACTGATACCACATTGTGCTCATTTGTTTCTTCTATTTGTACTGACTCCACAATATTTCCACTTGATATGTTTATTTGATACAATACCAATATTTTATACTTTGGCTTTTACTCTCATTTTATTTTCCTGTCATGGAAAGCGTTGTTTCCTCTATTTCTGTGTAAATTTTAAACACTCTTATTATTGCTACTCCATTTTAATTCAACGTTGCATTGTTTTTTCCCATCAAGGAAAACTTTGTTTGTTCTATTTTTATATGTAAAATTTTAAAAACACTTCCATTGTTACTACTATAGTTAAAATGTCTTACATTTTGAAGCCTCATCTTTCTATTTTCTTATGTGCCGCATACTTATTTGATATACGAATTTTTTCAGTTTGTTTGATTTCTAATTTTTTTTTTCCTATCTAGGTAGAAAGCAGCCTGTAGCTCATGTATGCAATAAGCTCTCCTTGCAGATAACACAAAAGCTCCTGTCTTCTAAGAGTGGTGGTAAAAATTTGAATAAACTTTTGGCAATCATTCATTGGTGTCTTTCAGGAATACATTTATTTTGTTATTAGATGGCATCCTTATTGTCTGTTGCTTTATTCGCAGGGTAACTATTGCTGTTGTTTTGTTGTTAGTATCAAATTGAATTATTTCGTATTTCTTGCAAGAATGCTTTTGAAACCTGATCGGGGTCACACTGAGGTGTACATCAGTAACATGCATCATAAATCATGCACTGAAAAACTAAAACAATTTCTTTCAAGTCGTATTTTATGTTCATGATTTTGGATGAGTTTTTGGTAATTTGTCATGGTGTCTTGTTCCTTTTTACAGGTTTTCAGAAACAAATATCCAAAAATTCCAAGGTCGTTGCTGAGCTTTACTCAATGCATACCAAAGAAGTAGTTTCTTTGTTGCTGGAAATGTACATGTCACAGACTCCCGGTGCAGTTGCTAGCATTGAGGTCAATCACATTGGGGATGGTAGTACCCCGACTTTGGGATTTTTTGATGCTTTCAAGGACATTGTTATGGAATTGTCAAGTAAAAAACCAGAATTTCTGTTAATCATTCTAAAGGAGGCTCTTAGGATGATTGAGGCAAGGGAGACCATGTACAGTGGGGGTAAATATAAATTTCTATTATTTCTTTCAGCTTGCATCCATCATTAATTATTCATTTCTAAAGTTGTTTATCTCAAAAACTGTTTCTTTGTCCGAAAATCATCAAATTCGGTTGTAGTCCATTGTGCTGCTCTTTTGGAATGATATCTGCATGAAATTTCATTGATATTTCTGTCGGTCCTGAACAGGTGATTGGTTCGTGAAGTCCTCAGAGAACCATGCTAATGTTTGCCAAGTCAAGCACCTGTCTTCCCTTGTTTCACAGCTGGTTGTCAAGTTGAAAAAACTGGAAAATTCTAAACAGATAGGGTTTACCGATGAACCTCTAAACTTCTCTGAGTTGACCAATCTTGTTCCAAAAAATTCATTGATTGAAGTTCTATGTAATTGCCTGCACTTATCAGCCTCAGGCAATACACAACTTTTTGATTCTGCCATGTTCCTTGCTGATATGACAGCAGATAAAAAATTGATTGAAAAACTCAGGAAACTACCTTCAGCGAGTTTTGAAGGACTGGAATGCTCGCTGCAGGACTTCACCAGTCAAAACATGGAACACTTTCTTACAGAAGAAGAGAATTACCTTAACCAAGCTGCAAATGAATTGGAAACCCTCAAGGCGAGCCTAAAGAAAACTGTAGTCAAAATTCCTGCAGATGAGGGACGGAATACCAGAACAAGGAATAGATGGACCCTCGCCAAGTCATGGACACCTTGCCCCATTGGTACGTTGCCATGTCCTTCCGGCTTCACATGGAATCTGCTCTCTCTTGACCTGGAAGATAACGTTCCTGATAACAAAGAAACGACCGTGATCGAGAACGGAGGCAAGATGGGCATTGCTCTTGGCAAGCGAGATGGCAGATGCGAATCTGATGACCCGTCAGAATCTTCAAGCCCAGCTAAGAAGCAGAAGCTTAGGGAAATGAGGAACACTGATGATGATGGACTTACTCGTCAAACTCCTTCTGTGGAAGGTATGCTCTTCATTGGTGGAGTATGGAGAAAGGTTGGAGAAGAGGAGATTCATGCCATCGAATCTAATATTAAGATTATGGTATGATGACATGTTGAGTATGCTGGGGTCTTCGTTCCTTAAATTAAATGGATAAGTAGGTGCCATTCTTGTTAATGTTTTTGATACATGTAATATAATCGATTTTCTCAATTTTGGTTGATGTTGGTTCTTGAGAAGAGAGTTATGTTATTCGGTAAAACCGGTACTTGGTAAAAACGCAGGCGTATAATGAAAATGAGTCGTAAATTTTCCATTGTTGACACCAGATAGAACTTTAGTTAGCACAGGAAGTTTTTTGATCTGAATGCTTAAATATTTACAATTTTTGTTAAATTTCAATTGTAAATTTTCAAATGAAAAAATGACAAGGAATATGATTTATTAGTTTATGTCGAAAATTTAACACATTGGAATATGGTATTGACCAAATAATTATATAAATAGGTTTTAGTAAATTATGAAGTGAGAATTTATAAATAACAATGATATATAAGAATTTATAAAGAAAGAAAAAGAAATCTCCACAAACCCATCGTAAGTGTCATTAGGAAAATCAGGACACCAAAAATATTATATGGATGAAAAAATTGTGGGGACAATGCATGTCATGAGATCCGAACTGTCAAGGAATAAGAGCAATGCTAACCGTTAAAATCCATTTGTGTTTCAAAATATAATAAAATACGTCTTCTGGTTGTTGTATACGGTTTCAAATTTTTTGTGACGAGGAGTTTTTGGTAGACCATAGGCAGTATTTCAACTTCCAAATACCACTAGGGAGTAGTGATCATCCCTCATTCTTGCTCCAAGATAAAGAGAAAATTTTCTAAATTTTAGAAAATGATCTGAAATGCGACAATATATATGAGTCGTAATCTTACCACGTAGAGTAATAAGCACAAGGCAATATTTTGGAATATAAATAAAATTACTCTCTCTAGTAAATATCATGCAATTACAATATTACAGTATCGTGCAAGCCGTCGATAAATAAAGTTGCAATTCAAATACTTTGTCATGCACACGGAATAGGCAACATGCCACGTAAAAAATCCTAATTTACAGTGAATTGAAAATTTGTAAAAAAAAAGCTATGTTCGTTTGTGGTAATAACTTCAACTTTTTGCGTTGGTTGTAGTTGTTAATTTGTTGGAGTTAGGTTTATTTAGAGTTTATATGGTTAACTCTGGTAACTTAAGTTACCTATATTATGCGATGTATTTATGTTTTTTTATATTGTAACAATTTTAACCGTAAATATTGTATGTCGTCGAAGTTGTAAATAAATAAATGACATTAAAGTAAAAAATAAACAGACGTTCAATAAATCAACACAATTTTTAGAAAATCAAATATAATATTTACAATAAAATAAAATAAAACAAACTAATTTGATTTTCTAAATGAAGTCAAGAGGTCGATTGGACTTATCAGCAAAATTCCCAAGGACGGGATAGAAGGGGGTTTAAGTAGCCGGGTTTTATCCTGACATCCATGTACCACGACGTCTGCCTTCGCCTACAAGAACGGCCCGAAAATCGCTTCGCCGGATGGCGCTTCTCCGACCGGGAACCTCCTTCCAGCTCCGCCGCCTCCTCTTCCACTGCCATCTTCACCGCCACCTCTCTTCTTCGTCCTCCTCCTTATTCCCTTACTCCACCTCCCTCTCTCTTTCCTCCGCATTCCCCCACTCCCGCCACAGCATCACCTTCAAAACTAGGTACTTGCGCCGTTTTTGTTGTTATGATTCCTTGGGACAGTTGTCTTCGTTCTTATGGTTACGCGTGCCCTATCATTTTAGGTTTATAGGTCGTGTCCAGGCGAGGAATGGAACTGCTAAAGTGAGGTCTTTCGTGGCTTCACGTTTCGCATCGGAAGCTTTCCAGGACGCTAAAGCTTCAGAGGCATATGATTCGAATCGGATTCAGGTGATTTTCTAATCGTTTCCGGTATCTTTTTTGAGCGGGAAGGTTAAATTTTATCGCAAAGAATACGAGTACGAATCTACCAAGTTTCATGGCCAAGAAAGATTTCTCTCTTTTGCATGTAACATCACTCCTCATACTTCTCATCATCCGGACAAGTTTGGTATACAATCTGATTCTTTTCTAAGGTACACCGTGACGGTGCTTATTAAATGGTTGAAAGCCTTACCTTACTTCAAGCTGGCACTCTCTTCATTTAAGTTAATCTTCATTGTCAGTAATTATAGAATACCAAGGGGTAGAATCATCTCAGGTTTCGAATGACGTGTATATAGGATGCTAAAAACAAATAGTGTTAACATTTTACGAAAAATGAAATATGTAATTCTATACAGCTTGATAATTATAGAATGACAGGGATATGTTCATCTCTGTTTTTGGATTGCATATTCACGTAGGATCCCAATATCAAATCATGTAAGATATACATGAAATTTTTAAATGGAAAATCCTACCATCGAATAAAGTAATTAAATGAATTTTTTATTTACATGATTAATATGAAGGTCCAAATTGACTCCTAAAATTTAAGTTTAAGGGACTGGTGCATGATCAAGTTGAAGTAAGAGCTGTCCTGATTTAAATAAATTCCGCATACAATTCAACTCTGGTCCAATGTATGACTGTTGATAAAATGTTTGAAAGCCTTACTTCACTTCAAGCTGGGATTCCCTTCATTGAAGTTGTTAATCTTCATTTCTTGTACTTATAGAATACCAAGGAATAGAATCATCTCAGGCTTTGAATGAAATGTTTATGTAGGATGCTAAAAACAAATCATGTAGGAAATTTTGTCAGTGCTGGTGGGTTTACATTTGTACACTTCACTTTGAAAACCTTATTTAAACTCTAACTGAATGTTCAGGTTCTAGAAGGTTTAGACCCTGTTAGGAAAAGACCTGGAATGTATATTGGAAACACGGGATCTCGTGGTCTGCACCATTTGGTACAAACACTTATCTCAAACAATCATCAAAGTTTGCATTTTAGCTTAGGACTTATTTTCTTTATTGGCTTTTGTTTCATCTCAGGTATATGAAATATTGGATAATGCTATCGATGAAGCTCAGGCTGGGTATGCCACCAAGATAGACGTTTCCATACTTGAAGATAATTCTGTTTGCATCACTGATGATGGTAGAGGGGTGGGAACCTTATTTTTTTCCAAGCATAGTGTTATATTTGCACCAATACCATTTATTTTTGGTTTTATCCATTTTTAGAAGTTCAAATTCTTGGAATGTCCATGCGTCTTGTGTTCCTACCTCAGTTAAAATTTCTACAATTATATTCTAGATGTAGCAACATCCTTATCTTACATTCTATCCTTGGCATTGTTTATCTTTATGAGCAATCAGTTCGTAAAATTGAAATTTATTTTTTGATTTTTTGTTCCATGATGTAAACCATCTAACCCTTGCTCACATTTATTTTTCTTATTTCCAGATTCCTACGGACATACATCCTGCAACTAAAAAATCTGCATTGGAAACCGTCTTAACGGTAAATGCATATGAGTGTTCTATGTTAAATTCTTTATATGAATTTTGTGGATTTTTGTACATGTTTTCAGCTTAGGCTGTTCTTATAAATCTGTAAACAATTATGTTGTAATATTCTTGTCCTAAGATATTTTGCTGGAAGCAAATATATATGTAGAAGTGTGGGCTGATTAGAGGCAGAACTTGTTGAGTGCTATAGCAGTTCTAACTTTTATTCCTTAAGCACTGCTCATATTTTTAGTTTGGTTCAATAAAGTGATATGTATCTCGGAAACCAGGTTGGCCAAGAAGAATCCATATATAATCAAAAGATGAAGATGCCATTCATTTGACTATACTCTAAACAATACCTTATTGGAGAAACCACCAAGTGCCTTTCCACTCAATAAAAGAATAAATCCAAGCTACAAATAAAAAGAATAAGGTTAATGATTGATGAGGCTTGAAGATGGCACAAAGTGCTCATGATTAGCAAGGATTTCAATCTGATTTCAGAATATTGTTTATCAAACATGGCAAATTATCAAAGTTATCAGCAACCAAACATATGAGGAACAAGATTGTTTTCATTCATTTAAATTTCTTTATTGATGGGTTTGTAGGATAAGCATAGTTCATGTTTAAGATGAGGGTGAGAACTTTCATTGGTGTTCAACCTTCAGTATTGTTTTCACTTCCTATTGTTTTGTTTTGAACATTTTGGTCAATATGCACTCTCTAGTGGAAACTTATTCTGAAAAAGGTTATTCATGATATCATTTCAAAAGAGAGAGAGAGATAAAATGGAGACATTTCATGATATAGTGTAGTTTGGGTCTGGTTATCTTCAAGGTGTGATGCTAACATTTTTTGGCGTCAAAGCCATTTTTGGTGTCCTACTACTTTTGGTGTTTCCAATCCATCTTCCTAATGGATGTGCGTTATCTCTTATCAATTTTTTTCATGCATGTTCAAAACCTTACTGTTTAGATATTACATGCTGGGGGGAAGTTTGGTGGTTCAAGCAGTGGCTACAACGTCTCTGGGGGACTTCATGGTGTGGGCATGTCTGTTGTCAACGCTTTATCGGAGGTGCTTCCTCATAACTTTATCTTTTTTCTATGTTGAAAAAATTGATTATTCTAATAAATTGTAAAACTATTAGCTATGTTATTTTTTCCATGAAAATGATGAAACTAGAGAGTGATGTTTGTGAAATCGAATGAAACATGTCCTAGTGATTCATTCTGAAGTTGCATTCTATTGTTTTTATCTGATGTTTTTACATCAGTTACCCTGCAAATTATGTTACATGGTGTAAGGTTGAGCCTTGATGTAATGGTAGGGTTGCTCCATTGTAACCTAGAGGTTACGGATTCAAATCATAGGATACAACTTCTTTGTTTATGGAGATGGAGGTTAAGTCCTTGTACTATTAGATACTCTATTTACTCTATATTGTAGGAGCCTCATGCGCTGGATCTGACATTTATTGTTCTATTTGTCGTGGAATGTTTGTGTCTGTGTAATGATCTTCTATTGTTCCTCCCATTTTTTAATAATTGTAATGTCAACAATATTGGTATATTCAATTTTACCAAATTTCAGGCATTAGAGGTGACTGTTTGGCGAGGTGGTAAGGAATATCGGCAACAATACTCTCGTGGAAAGCCAATTACAACATTGGCATGCCATTCACTCCAGGATACACTAAGTACTCGCCAAGGCACATCTATTCGATTTTGGCCTGACAGAGAAGGTAGCTATCTCACATAGTTGGATTATCATTGACAAGATGCATTTTGTGTAGTATCTCTCATTGTCATTGTTACCCTTTTTGGCAGTGTTCACTACTTCAATTGAATTTGATTACAATACAATTTCTAGTCGGATAAGAGAATTAGCTTTCTTGAATCCCAAGGTACTTTGTCTCAGTTATTTCTTGTATACGTTGTTTTTGCAGTGGAAGCTTCATCAAATTAATGTTTGATTCTTTAATATAAAAGGCAGGCTTCTGCTAGTTTTAATTGTTTTATTTGGGTAGTTGCTTTCTCAGTCCATTTTAAACATTATGTGTTGTGAAACTTTTTTAAGAATATATGTTAATGCAATATTAACTTTTTTATTTAAAGGAAATTTTCTTAGGGTGATACTATCTATCCAACTTGGATCCTTCAAAAAACGTTATTAGATTTAAAACCATTCCTGCGGGCAGACACTAGACCACTGGAAAGTATGTATTCTCTGTCAAAAATACATTGCTCAATCAGAATCAGTCACTATGATTTGTTGGCAGGAGGCAGTTGTAGTTTTTTCACCATAGAAAATACTTGGGTGGCAAGAATGTGTGGGAAGTGAAGCATTGGGCGACCATGACCCTTGGTTGTTGGTGCTCCATGGTTGGAGGAAAGGGTGGACAGTGGTGAGGAGCTGATCAAAGGTATCTTCCTCCAACTGGAAGATTTTTTCAGTGGCTACTGTTGCTAATGTGGTGATCTTAGGTTTCGTTTGTTTTCAGCTTCTAAAATCACTTTTAATATCATTATTATTGTATAAATTCTAACATATAAACTTTTATAATCCAAATTACTATGTAATTTCAATTTTATTTGTGAAACCAACTTCATTTTCAGTTCTATCCAACTCTCAGAGCTGAAAAATGTTGTCCCCAAATGCACCCTTAGGGATCACTTGAGCAAAGAGAAGAAGATGTCTTGAGTGTTTTGATTTGGGTCATTATGGTGCAAAATGTAGAAATGGTTAGATTTGTAGGACATGTAGTGAAATAGGCTATAAAGAATGGTTGTGCTCTACTGCTTTGAAGAAACCCATGTCTACTAGTGTAGGGTGGAAGGACTAGGTGATTGAAGGAGGAACCTATTAGTCCTAAAAGGTGGCATTGATGAATGGCAAGCTTGGGTGTATTGATGGCCCTTCCTTTGGTTCTCTTTGGTGGATGGTAGAAAACCAATTCATTTGGATCACTCCTTTGAGTTGGAGCACATGCTGTAGGTGATGTTGTGTTTGTGTCCTTAAATTGTTGTTTGTATTTTGCTTGCATCATGCACTCTCTCTAATACAAAATCTGTCTATGATATATGGGTATAATAGTTTTGATACTCAATAATATGTTTATGATATTAACTTGATGGTAAATTGAGTAGAAAACCCATGGTTAGATATTGTTGAATTATAATAGCTAGCCATTGCTCATACTCTGACTGGCTTCCTTAGGTTCTTAATGTATTAGTTGCACTCTTCCTTCTTTGCCTGATCGTCAATTCATGATAGGTTGGTGCATTGACACCCTATCCTTTTGTAGCTACCTTCAACATATGTTGAAGATAATGACTCTTAGGCTATATGTTTGTTTAGGGTAGTGATCTCAAGGACAAGGATTGGAAGCCAGTGCATTGGGATTTCATTTGGGAGCTCTGCCCATGGGAGCTTTTGGCCATTTTTGAAAATACCCTTCCCAACACAGAACACTTGGCAACCCCTAAACAGACGACTAACATAACCAAATTGACTCCCGACACCCCTCAAATAGATGCTCTGCACCCCCCGAGCAAATGCCTGACACCCCCTAAACAGATGCCTGACATAACTCAACAACATTACAAAAAAAAAAAAGTGGTTGGTGGTGTGAAGGACTGATGCCCTACACTTGTCAATGGCTACCACGATGGGAATGATGACAATGACACTTTGTGGTGTTTTTCACAATGTGCAGGAGATGGGAAGTGAACAGTGGATGAGAATGTTTTGGTTCAAGTGAGGGTTTCATTTGGGCATTGGGGCAAAGGGGCAAGTCAGAAATTTCATCTGTAGGGTGTTCAGGAGCTTTAAGAGAGCTGGGATTCTACAGATCTCCAACATTAAACTTTTGTAACAAGCTTTAATAGTGAAGAGCGCTACCATTAGTTATCCCTATTATAGGCCTTTGATGTGTTTGTTTGCTTCAATGTCATCTCTCACACTCTACAGTGTGGAGATCTGAGTATTGGGTGGGATGACACCGAACAACATGAATTTTGCTACCACTCTGCCTATATTCTCTCTTACATTTTTGATATTCCTTCTATCATCTTTTGCTTGGCTGTCTCTCTTATAGTGACCACTACAGATGGATTGTGAAGTCTTTTATTGAATGTTCTAAATATTCCAGCAGTTTTCTTTCCCTTCAATATTGGTCGACTTCCACTTCCACTACCCTTATCCCACTTCACAATAAAGGCTCTCTGTTTGAATCTTTTCACCTGCTCATGTTGCCAATTCTCTTCTTGGGATTGTCTGATAGCTACAGCATACATCTCTCTCTTCTTGACAGTCCTCACATCAGGATGATATAGAATGTCATCCTCATCATCTTCATCTACAAGGATAGGCTCTTTCCCTATACCTTGTGATCTTGTTCTTCCCTTATTAAAAGGGATGCTCTTTAGCGTTCATCTAAAAAAAAAAGGTACATCTCTTTTTGCCTTGGTGCTTTTTTCCTTTGGTTTCCTTTAAAAGCTCCATCATTTGCTCTTGTGCCAAGCATGGACAAGAAGGGCACTTTGCTACATTACTGTACCCACCAACAAGATGTTTGACTCCACTCATGAACTTCTTCCTATAGTATTTACAATCAGTGTGGCATCTATTGTTGATGGAAAATCCATGCATCCATCCAGGATCGTCAAACTTGCCTGGTTCTTGATCATCATAACTTGAACTACCCTTCAATGTGCTTTTAGAAGACATTTTCTCACTTGAAAACATGAAATCAATGCATAAGTTGGTAAATAAATCAGTTATAAAAATTAAATATTTAAATGTTCTTACGAAAATTGTATGTAATTAAAATATTCTCCGATTTTGAAAAAAGTTACTGAAAATAAAACTATTTTGTTGAAAAACTAGATTTGTACTTTTTACTTAGATCTAAGGTGACGTGTGTATTTAAGGTCATTCTAAGATTGTGACTTATATAATGCTCTTAAATTGAAAAATACCTGAAAATATAAACATTTTGTTGAGAAATAGGAGGAGTATATTTTAAATTATATCTAAAGTGAGATACAAGTTGTTTAATGTGATTTTAAGATTATAACGTATTAAATGCTCTGAAATTGTAAAAACACCTGAAAATAAAAGTATTTTGTTGAAAAATAAGAGGAATATATTTTTCAACTTAGATCTAAAGTGAGATACATATATTTAAGGTGGATCTAAAATTATAATGTATAAAATCCTATGAAATTGCAAAAAAACTCATTGAAAATTACAATGTTTGTGCAAAAAAAAGCATGGTTGGGTCCTAGATCTTCGGAAACTTATATGTTTTCGTGGTTGATTTAAGAAAATAAAAAGAAATCTTCCTCAAAATGTTGTGGACAACAACGGATCTTCCTCATTGACAACTCTGGTGAGCTTTTTCAGCAATCTTCGACCTTGGTTGCTAACTTTCCTTGTTGTAGAGGAAGGAGAAGAGAAGAGAGAATGGGAATAGGAAAAGGGAAGAAGTGTAGAGAAAATGGTAGATAAATGGGGAAGTTGGTTTCTACCAAGAAACATACCATGTTGGTTTGACATTGACCCTATTTTTGAACCAACATGGAGAATTTATGCACATGCATTGTATGGTATTAGTTGGGATGGGAAATGGGACTGACCTGTCAATTGAAATTCCATACTTGTTGGCATTGCTATTTCATGTCAATCCTGAAGATTGTCAACATGTTAGGGAAATTTTGTTGACGTGTGTTGATGTTGAATTCCATGCCCATGTTGTGGCATTTGTCAAGAACAAGTTGTGGGTTGTGTAGTGGAATAGTCAAGTGGTTGAAGGAAAAAAACATGTGGTCCTTATTAGCTAGTTGAGTGGTTTTTGATTCTAGATTCAAGTGGCTGGTCTTATTTTCTTTGGTATTGGTTTTTTTCCCATTTGTTTACATTTTCTTTAGAAACTCTTTTTTTTTTCTATTTTTGTTTTTCTCAGTTTGTCAGCAGTTTGTCTAGGTCTCTGTTTTCTCTCATAATTTAATTTTATCTTGTTGGTTCTTAAAAAAAGGTGTGATCTGTTGGTGATAAGTACACAAATCTTGTAACTAATAGTTACATTCACCACTGCAATTTCAGTATTGGTCTAAGGTTCTTTCAAGAAGAAAATATTGGTTTAAAGTAACTTGGCGTTCTCCTCATTTCAATTTGTAAGTTTTTGTTTTTCAATCCACTACTATGGATGGAGAACAATTTTTGTCATTGAAATTCTTGTAATTGACAAGCAGGAGACTAGTAATTGTCATCATAGTTGAGAGGAAGTTCTCTACATTAAGCTTGCCGTACATGTTTATCCATATATCATGCACGTACTTGATATGATGTGGATTTGTGAATTATTTCAACAATTTGTACAATTACGAATTATTGATAGTGGAGGATTCTTTTATTAACTTAATGATGAAGTCATTCATGTTAAATGGATCCAAATTATTATTATTTTTTTTACTTTGTCCTTGCACAATTTTGGGTCTTGTGGCATTGGGTTAACTTGCTTTTTTTTATGCTTTCAATGAAAATTTTGATAACAGAAGTTCACAAACCCCATTAACTTACATATATAATAACAACTGTTGAAATGCCGGACACAATGCAGTATTGTACCTAGAGTTAAGCAACTTGAATAGAACAAGGTTATGGTGGTGCCATCCTTGTGAGATGTTTTGTCCTATGAGCCTCCATTGACCATTCACTTAATTCTACTTAAACCTTTCTTCTACAAGCTATTAACCAGTTTCTTGTTTTACTGGTTGATGACATTCTTGTTGCTTTAAGAGTTGTCAAAATAGTTTCACATTGATTAAAATAGAAACTGAACTTGAGCTTATATGATGATAGACCTTTTCACTCATTTTCAATTAATTTTAAGATGAAATTTCAACTTGATATTAGAGCCTGATTCATACATGTTGTCTATAATACACTTGTAGATTAAAAGAGAGTTTCACAAGCACAAGAGAGTGTTTGACCATAAAAGTTTTACATCTGTAGAAATGTAGTTGTGTTTAAATCTTGTAACATTTTGTTTTGTTCTCTCAGCACCAATTGATTTTAAGATAAATTTTAACATGATATCAAAGTAGATTCATACATATTCATCCATAAATACTTGTATGCATATAAATAAAGCCACAAGTGAGGAAGAATATTGAAATAGACACAAATTAGTTAAAATAGAGACTAAACTTGTACTTATATAATGATAAATTTTTCCACTCATCACTAATTTGTTTTAAGACGAAATTTCAACTAGGACATTTTTATGTTTGCTCTTGAACTTGTTTTCTTGCTTGAAGAAATTTGGTCTGCAATTTGAGCAGAATAAGTGTGTTCTGCTATTTTGATCATCTATCTTGATAAAAATTTTGGTTTTTCTTGTTTATCAACCTTAGCTGCCATGGTTATTTTGAAAAATTAACTTTTATCTTGAACATAGAAAAATATTTATTTATTGGTTGCCCTTGGTCTGTATTTTGGTTCATGAACTCTCTATTGACTTTACAGACATATTGACATTGTTGACTCATTTATTGTTGCTTGCTTATCTAATTATGTTTGCCATTATGTTTCTTTGCTGACTCTCTCTCTCTCGTGATCTGTAAGTGACATCTATTTAACCTGTTTCACATGCCTTGCTATACAGCTCACAATCACTTTACAAAAGATTGGCGGGGAATCAATGAAGACACAACGTACTGAGTATTGCTATGCTGGTGGTTTGATTGAATATGTGAGGTGGCTGAATACTGATAGGGTATGCTAGATTTGTTATCATATCATCAAGTATCTGCATTCTGGAATCTGGATGTGAATTGCTAGAAATTTCCTTATTATGGAAAATCCTAATTTAGTGATCTCCTCTTAGTGCATTTCCTGTCTTTGGGCTAGCAACTTTCATATGTGTAAATTTTTTGATAAATATATACACGTGAACAAACTTTAGTATGCCTTGCAGGCCATTAGATTTTGTGTGATATTTTAATTTTCTATTTGTCTTCAAGCTATTTTTATTCTTTAGTGGTTCTTTTGTTAGCAATTGATATTTTACTCAACTGGTTCAAAATCATTCCTTGCAAATTACTGTGTGTAATATTCCTGGCCTTTGCAGTACTATCTTATTATTCTGTATTCTTGATAAACCTTACAAAAAGTCAGAAACTACTTTAGTTTAAATTCAAAAATGACAGGAAGATACATGCACAATTTTTTCCATGGTAGTTGATTAATTTGTTTTACAAATTTCTAATCAGATGATAATGATTTTACTCAGAAACCACTTCATGATACCATTGCCTTTAAGCGAGAAACAGAGGGAATCACTGTTGATGTAGCACTTCAATGGTAAATGGATTGTCTAGTCATACTTTTTTGATCTTCATGCTTTAAGTTTTTTGTAAGTTGCTTTTTGAAATCTCAACTAATGAATGGTGAAAATTTACATCCAAATTAGTACTTCGATTTTTCATTGTTTGTGCGTGCAAACCTTAAGGATCCTTTCTGATGTTTTGCTTGGTCTGGATATGACATTCTCCCGACAAGGGGGAACCAAATCCCAAATAAGTGATAAAAGTAAAAATAAATGGTTAAGATGGGTGAGAATGACAATAAACTGTGGTGAATAGGGGAACAAAGAGTTGTTCTCATTGCTTTTGATTTTGTTAGATATAAATAGGGTTTGGGCTAAATGGATCAATCATCCTGTTATAACATACACGCATAACAAGTACGTAAAAGCCTATATAATAGACTAACAAAACTCTAACAAACTGCAACATTGGTGATGATTAAGAATAGCAATAAGATGCAATAACATTGGGCTAAATGCAATATCAGAATCTATGGAGAATGAACCAAGTAGGGACAGAGGAAGGAAGAAAAATACTTGGAACACCTTTAAGTTTGCAGCAGAAGGAAGATATTAAAGCCTAAAGTCATGTGATGCCACTGAAATCTGAGTTCCTACTTGTGCTCAGATGATTATATCGATGGGAAAATCTTTTGTTTTGATTTCCTTATCAAAATCAAAGCAGCCAAGAGTTTCCTGATAGTGATGAAAAGTAGCTCTCCGCATGGCTAAGAGAGGTGAAGAACCAGATGGTGGGAGCTGGGCCTTATAGATTGTAGATTGAAGTTTATATATTGAAATGTCCATGATCTGAGATAGTGAAAATAATGAATCAATGTTAGTAGGAATGGCCATTGGAGCACTGAAGGAGATTTCAACATCACTTTGCAGAAGATCAACATTCTTTGATAGCCAGAGTGTTAGTAGGAATGGAGTCTGATGATAAGCTTGAATGGATCAAGCTTCATGGTGGTGGAAGTCATTTTACCTGATCAAACATACAGCTGGAAGCATGACTTGCCAGACAGAATTTTCATAACTGATGGATGGAATTCTGCTTGGCCTCTCATGACAGCACAGAGTTTTACAAGAATTAGTTCAAACCATCTTTCTCTTCTTTTATCAGCAGCTGTTGATTTTGTTTGGGGTCCATCTCTCTTTAGATTCAAAGTACCTTGGTTTGAGATGGCTTTGATAAAAAATTAAGGGGGTGGTGGGCTCAAGCTCGGAACCAAGTTAGGAGAGTTTTTGATGAGAGACACGTATCTGCCAAGACGTTTTGCATAAGCTTGATTGGAAAAAGAAAATCTGACATGAAGGAAAGTTTAAAATGATGTTTCTGAGCATTGGGAAGGCTTATCAACCAACATGAAATGAAGGAAAGCATAACTTAGGGCTTTAGGGAAGATCAGGAAAATAGGATTTCCCTCAAGTTCCAGAGTCATTCCCTTGAACTGAAAATCTAATTGAGCAAGGAATTCTGATATCTTAATATGTAGCTTTTGTTTGTTTGTGAATAAAGATTATAATCATCTGCTGTTAAAGTGTGAGGTGATCAAGTCCATATAATGAAATTTGGTTCCTAAGATTGTCAAGTGGTTTTTAATTTTGATTCTGTTGCAGATTTCCTGTGAAGAATATTTCATGTGGTGTATGCAAGCTATCTCCCACTAAGCAAGTGTTGCTGATCGCCCATGCAATATGTTGGCATATCTGGTTGCATAGAAACAGAATCATTTTCAAAGATGGTGTTATTCATTGAAGGGTGATTTGGATTGTTGAGTTAAACTGTTTGGTTGGACTCAACTCTAGCCTTGTTCATGGTAGATAGCATTACACACATGACATTGTTCCATTGATGCAGCTAACCCCTGTCCATATGGAGGGGGGGCACATGAATGTGAGAGTGGTGCTCTCCACTTTCTCCCCTACTATTGTGCCACCTTCACTCGATCACAGATGCTAACCATTCTCCTAATCCATGATATAACATCATGTTGTAGCACTACAATAGTTGATTGAAGGTCTTTAGACCTAATGGTTATTGGGAACTTCAAGGTAGCTACGGCCTTTCAAAGATCCATCACTCACACCAAGCTTTGCAATTGCCACTACCACCCTTCTCCCTCCCCTACAAGCCAGCCAGCATCCTCAACCTTTGACTTCTCTCATTACTTCACCCATGTGTCCTCCCAAGTCTGGCTTAAGCACCCCCAACCAATTCTCCATTTCTAGCTTGCTTTTCCTCATTGAGGTGTTCCTAGAGAAAGAGACCCAGCTTAAGATTGAGTTGTTGGATTAAGATACTTGAAGGGACATTTGCAATGGTGTTGTTCTTGAAGAGATTGGAGTGACCATCTACCTAAGTTCCATTTACCCAAAAAAACTCTTTCCCTCCTCTTCTCCTCCCACTTTGTCACTTCCATCATTGCTACTCTCCCGTCTTCAATCATCACCACTACACTTTGTCCTTCAGTGGATATATTAGATTTGAAAGAAGGCTCTCTATATGAAATGGATAGATATTGTCTAGGGTAGTGGAAATGAACCTTGCTGTCATGTGTTATCAAACTTACCAATATATTAATTGCCTATCTTTTGGATTCCAACCAACATGGCTCAAAAGGTTAAAGATTATGAGGTTGTTTTTGGAAGGGAAGGCTAAGCATTTTTATATGGTATGTTGCAAAATATGCAAGATAATGGTGTGTGAAGGTGTTACCGGTGCTAACCTTGGTACCACTAATGATGGCTCTAGTTGCATTGTGAGACTATTCCTAGCTTCGATGACACTGACTGATAATACTAGACTAGCTCTAGTGGCAATAAGTGACCTCTTTGAGTTTAGTGCCATTGATCGGTAGTATCAGCATGATCTCGATGGTACTAATTGATGGCATCGTATGTGTATATCTAGTCAAGTAGACTATGTTAAAAGGCTGGAGATTGGAATTGGGTTGTTAAGGGAGATTCTGTTATAGTTGTTGATTACTATAAATACCCCTATATAGATGCATGTGTT
This sequence comes from Amphibolis antarctica, assembly GCA_024699675.1. NCBI lineage: Eukaryota > Viridiplantae > Streptophyta > Magnoliopsida > Alismatales > Cymodoceaceae > Amphibolis > Amphibolis antarctica. The sequence continues at coordinate 120,814 of JAMKPZ010000115.1, forward strand.
AAAGCAAAAATTAGTCCATTTTAGTACTCTTGGGATTAAAGGTAGACCACCACCTTAATTTCCTTAATTCTTTATTTTCTTAATATTTCTCATTTCTGAGAGGCCCACCACTGGAACATTCCACTAGTCAACAACAAAACCTCAAACGATAACCACTAGGAGTCTAGCGATCATTATGTTAGATGGCTTGTAATGGAGGGTGGCCTAAGGGTCTAGCGTCGTCACATTCTATTAGCTTTGCTAGGTAAGTGGTTCTGGTGGGAGGTGAGTATCAATAAGATATGTAGCAAAAGTGATTACTGTACCCTCTCTTTCATCTGGTGATCACCTGGAAACCTATGAACTTCCGTTGGTGGATTAATCGAGACACAAAGAAAGGAAGTAGTTGTGTGGAGTGCAACGCCATGCGAGATGGATGACTCATGACACGGAGTTGCCACCTTATTTTTGCATAGAAAACAAAGAAAACCTGATGGGGAAATATTCATCCACCATCCAAAAAGGATAAAAACTCGGAAATATAAAATAGTGACGCAAAGTATCACGAAAACGAGAGAGCTGGATAAAAGACTCAAGGTACTGTTAGAGAAGGTGTTAGGTACCCCTAGATAGTTCGGGTAGTGTCGGCCTCTCTTCGGCTCCAAAAGGGAACGTACCAGTCAACCCGGCCTAAGTCAGCAAGGATCCATGTCGATGGCCTCATCTTGGCGGATCCACCAGGGCATCGGGAGGGGTAGCATTACTCCTCCCGAAAAATGGACGAGAAACCGTTGATGTGAGGACTCACGCGATACCTGGCGAGATGAGAGAAGAGGTAAAAAGACATAACAGTTACTGTTAAGGACCGTTGGCTCAAAGGGCCGAGGGTTTGGTGAGACTACTAGTCGGCCTATCGGAACCCAGGTATGGGGGAGGATTCCGCTTGAAATGCCGCCTCTCCTTCCGAATGCAAGGATTCATGCTCCCAATTTCGAAAGGTAGGAGAGGTGGGAAACCCATAGGAAGATGGTCGTTTGAAAGTAGAGACGACACGTAATGACGGCGGCCTAGCACTCGCAAGGAGGAAAACATTCGACAAACCATGTGATATGACGAAAACAGTCGGTAAACGTACAAGGAAGAGTGGGTTCTCACACGGAAAGCCAACGGAAGGAGAACCCAAAAAGAAAACAACATCAAAACAATTCTCGATCCATCCTTGGAGGATTCACCAAGCGGGGAGAGAGGGTGCAGGTGTCTTTTGGAAGCATATCCGAAAGACTGAACCTAAGAGCACCCTCCAACCTTCCACTCGTGCGTTGGAGAGCGTGCATCTCAACAAAAAAAAAAAGGAGTTGTAAAGAAGGTTACGGCAATGGAGGAAAAGCGGTCATCCTCCCTAGCACGCGCAGCATTGCACGACACCAAGGAGGAGCTCCTCTCGCCGGAGGCGTCAGAGTTTACCTGAAAGGAGGGCTGGTGACAATCGAAAGAGATCCTTCGTCATTGTCGGCGCTCTTAGGGTTTTCGTTCTCCTTAAGGTTTGGATGCCTCTTTTTCATGGAAGTGACGTGCCCTTATATAGGGGTCCTTTCCTATGCCTTTATGTCTGGATATGGTAACCTAACATGTACTTCGTAATCTACCTTGGGATTTACGCCACTCATTAGGCGTGGGGTTTAGACAGTGTTAAAATGATCCTGTGGCGCCTTGGTGCTTTTGTTAAAGCGCACCATCTAGATATTAGCCGACTTCTGGGATAAAGGTACCGATCGTCGGGATGTTTAAATAGTGCTAAAATGATCCTGTAGTGCCTTGGTGCTCCCATTAGAGCGGACTATCTGGATATTAGCCGGCATCTAGGACGAATGTATTAGTCGTCGGGATAATGGTATCGGCCGCCAAGATCGGGCCCAGTCATGGGTCTGGTATGTTGAGGGAAAACGTACACTATGCACCGACCTATAGAGGAATTTCCATTAGATCGGAGAGGAATTTCCTCTGTGAAGTTGGGGGGTTTCAACCTAAATCGTCTGTAACGTTTAGGCATAATGTTACGTGGGGCCGTTGCATTTAGACGACGTGACACTTCTGAGAGAAGTGGGGGTTCAATGTCCGACTGTCCAATGAAGGTACTGGCAACGCTAGGTGGGCGTCTGGTGTCCAAGTCAGGGATCGGAACCTAGCCCCTAGTACGAGGTATTAGCAAAATTTCCCTTTTCTTCAAAGGAAAATCCACTACCCCATTAAAACTTTGCTAAAATCAGAGAGTTAAGCTTAACTTTACAATGAAATTGGGAAATTAGCATAAAACCCCATATGCGCGGAGGCCGGTATTCGGGGACGTGTATCGGCCTGCAAGCTGGTAGCCGCGTACTTACCAGGAATCCGGGTCAGGGCTTAGTATGTGGGTAACAAGGTGCAATGGCAATGGGACCTCGTTGTAAAAAGCGATTTGGAAATGGACCTTTGTTGCGAAAAATGGGCGGACAGCAGAGTTCTGTTGTGAGAGGACCAAAGGAACTTCCTCTCGCCATGGGGAGAGCCAAGAAGCTGGCAACCTAGGACGTATACTGGCTTGTAGGTAGGCAGCCGTGTACTTACCCGAAATCCGGACTTGAGCCGAGTATAGGGCTTAACAACAAGTTTTACCTTATAGTTGACCGTAACACTACGGACTTTACTCTATGGCTGACCATAACATTACGGGTTTTACTCTACATCCGATTGTAACATTACGGGTTTTACTTTACAACTAACCTAAATAAAAATGGAAGTGCTAGCAGAAGTTCTGTCCAGGTGATAGAATTGCCAGTTGACCAGTACCGTTAGAGAAGCAATAAGTTCGTTGCCGGCTGATTTGTAGGTCGACAGTCACGTACTTACTTGGAATCTGGACTTGAGCCAAGTATGGAGGGTCAACAATTATAGACAAATCATATTTAATAATAATATTATTTTGTGGGTGGGGGGGGAGGGGGGGTGGTGTTGTTTTTTTAGACGTTGTTGGTGCTTGCCCTACCGTTAGAGTGCATAGCATATGAAAATGTTTTATAGATGCTTGATCTATTGTGAAATGTGGGCCTAGAGTGGAGGCCATGGGAAGGTGAATGATTGGGTATGGGAGCTTTTAAATTCAGATTCACATTGACTGCCATTGGTATTTCATATTTTAATTTGAGACATTAGAACAAGACGATCTATGAGATGATGAAATTGATGAAATGATTAAGCCTCATATGTTGGACAGGCATATTTTGCAGAAGGTGAGAATCAACAAGAGCCACCATGTGTGGGCTTTCTTGAAGAAGGGCATCATTCCTCAAAACCCCTACACAAGTTCATTAGATATGGGAATAAGGGTTCATGTATGTGTGGTGGAATGCTAATATCCACCTAAAATTCACATATTCTTTGGATGGCAAGTGATGCTCAAGAAAATTTTAACGGAAGTGCCATTGCAAAGGTGAGAATTAACAAGAGCCACCATATGTGGGCTTTCTTGAAGAAGGGCATCATTCCTCTGAAACCCCTGCGCAAGTTCATTAGCTATGGGAACAAGGGTTCATGTATGTGTGGAATGCCAATATCCACCTAAAATCCACATATGCTTTGGATGGCAAGTGATGCTCAAGAAAATTTTAATGGAAGTGGCATTGCAAAGGAGAGGCACACATCTTGCTATAAAATGCTGTTTCTACTGAAAGGCCAGTGAGACTGCTTGGCATCTGTTTTTTTATGTCTGGAGATAGCTGAGATGTGGGAAAATTGGTTATCTATGTTTTTGACTGAGCTTTCTTGTTACACTGAATGGTTCACCACTCAGTACATGGAATAGTTCATCTGTTAAATATCATGCGTTGAAGCATTGTGGTACACCACCTGATCATATCACTTGATACATTGCATGCTACCATACATCAAAGACAAATGCCAGTACACTGTTCGGTCACACCACTTGGTAAGACCATCCAACACACTGGATTATTTCTGTATGGTAATTTATTTCTGAAATACGTCTGTGCTTATAAAAATAATTTAAATTGTTTATTAACAATATATTCCATGGAATGAAATTTAAAGCAATGTTTAAACATTGCATCTTGTGTTTAAGGGTGCTATGTGTGAATTTTCTCAACAAAGCTGGGGAACTGGCTTATGGAGTGGTGCTGTCAAGAGACAGTCCTATTTATGTATTCAAATGTTTGGTTCCTGCATGCATCTGATTTTTTTTCTTTTGTTTTCCTTCCTATCAGTTTGATAGTCTCTTTCCTTTTCCCCTGTTTTGTTTTCTGCATTGCTATTTGTTTTTTCTGCACTTACTGCAATTTCAAACAATCCTTTTTCATTGTTTATAAAATAAGAAAAGATAAAGGCTTAGTTTTGCAGATTTTGCTTGTCAGTTAAGCGTCACATTTTCAGGTGCTCAGATGCATACACAGACACGCTGCTTGGCTATGCTAATAGCATCCGTACAATTGATGGAGGCGCCCATATTGATGGCATGAAGGCATCATTGACGAGAACTATAAATAATCTTGGGAAGAAATCAAAAATTATGAAGGTGCTTTATCCATTCTTACTTTGAGGTGTCATTTCTTTTCTGTCAGATGTTATTAGTTGTTAATTCATGCTTTATATTAATGCTAAAGTTCATTCTAAGTTCAAACAAAAATCAATTAGAAGTATTTTCTATGCTCAAGTTATCTAGGTATCACACCAACAAGAAAAAGGGGCTCAATAGGAAGAGAGTCTTCCAAGTTCCAAATGTTTGTTTATAATTGTGATTGTTTTTATCTAATATGAGTCATTATCATCCTTTTCAAAAAATGTCAGCAGCAAGAGAAAGACATAAATTTGAGTGGAGAACATGTAAGGGAAGGATTGACATGTGTTATATCAGTTAAAGTGCAGAATCCAGAATTTGAAGGACAGACAAAGGTATACCATGGTTACTGCTTTACTTGAGTGGTTCATTATGTTTTCATTTTTGTATTGTTTGATCTCTTTATGTCATTGTTCCTTGTTCTTTTACCGTACCCCCTTTATGTTAATTAAACAGACTAGGTTGGGAAATCCAGAGGTGCGTAAATTAGTTGACCAATGTGCACAAGAACAACTAGCTGAGTATCTAGAGCTGCATCCAGATATATTGGATTTGATCCTTTCCAAGTCTCTTAATGCTATGAAGGTGCCCTTTCAGCATTCTATTTTTTCCATCATAAACAAATAAGGAAAATATTTATCAATTTAAATTTTAATGTCTATTTTGTTCTGTTCACCTGTTATTGTTTCAAATAATAGTTTTCTAATCTGATAATAGTAACTTTTTGCAAGTTTCTTTTTTTGTGCACAATTCACCACTTGAATTGGTGGATCACTACATAGGACACCATGAAATTCCACTGTTTTGCACGCTAGGTTACTCCTTTATGAGCTATTTATTTTTCCAGGCAGCTATGGCAGCAAAAAGAGCTAGAGAACTTGTGAGAACAAAAAGTGTCTTGAAATCATCTTCCCTTCCTGGGAAATTAGCTGATTGCTCTTTTACGTCTCCTGAGGAATCAGGTATTGTTTCCTTCCATTGTAAATTTTTTTGGAATTTTAGGGTTCTGTTTAGGAGAGATTTTGCAGCTTTTAGGACATAGTTTCTCTCAGAAATTGTCTCATTCCAGAAGTTGTATGATATTGCTAGAGTTAAGTATTAGAGTTTCTTAGTTTGTGTTATAAGTGGGTTTAGCCCTACATAGATTAAGTTATGTTGTCTTTGTGTAGCCTCTATAAATAGAGGCACTTTATTTGGTTAATATATCATCCTTCTTTTAATTTATTTCTTATTTTCTAACATGATATCAAAGTTTAGGTTTTGAGAGTCACAAAAATGAGAAAATCGTAGGTAGAGAGGAGGGAAACCTTAATATACCCTCCTCCCAACCACTCATTTTCTGTGTTTCCTTTTTTTTAGGGTTTCTCTTTCATGCAGCTCCTCCAAGCTGTTTCTCCATATGACTCTGACCCATTTCTTTTGTGTGGTTCCTTTGAGAGGTGTTCCTTCCATGCAACTTTGAGAGTTGTTTCTTTGTGTGGTTCCTTCAAGAGCCATTTCTTTTGTATGGCTCCTTCAAGAGTCACTTCTTCTGTGCAGCCCCCTTCCAAGGCTGTCTATGCTTGCTGGACAATGTTCTAGTGTGTTTTCGTGCCTCCAACATTCGTTTGGATGCCTATGCTACACTCATCACAATTCTCCGATGTCATCTATGTGTGTGGCCTCTTTCCAAGGCTGTTTGTGCATGTGAATGATATTTCTAACATGTCCGTTCATATGCCAATGTTGTGCTTGTGTGATTCTTGTGTCCCACTCATCATGGTTTCTCTTGTATCCATGTCACTAATGCTGATTTATTCCGTGTCAGCCCCATCATCGTTGATTTTCAATGTTGGTGTTGTCGTCGTCATCTTTCTCCAATGTCGATGCCATCATCCATTAGTTGTCTAGTTCCTCCTCTTGTGTTCTTACTCGTCACATGCTCTATCTCCTCTTGTTCGTCACCTAAACCCATCAAGGTTACACAAGAGACAAACAAATGGAGGAGAATAATATGGGAGAAGATAGTGCATGTGCTATATGCATGCATGCATGCATTTAAAAAAAAGAAAAAAATGTTGTGTTGTTTATGTGTACTTTTTTTTCTTTTTGTTAAATTATCAAGTCTTTTATGCAAGTTGGATGCTCCAATTTGAAGGGTAGTATTAGAATTTAAGTATGTATTAAGGTTTCTTAGTTTGTGTTGTAAGTGGGTGTAGTCTCCCATGGATTAAATTATGTTGCTTTTGTGTAGCCTATATAAATAGAGGCATTATGTTTGGTTAATTTATCATCTTTCTTCTAATTTATTTCTTATTGTCTAATAGATATAAAATGTTAAGTTTCTGAGAAAAACTCTAGAGATGCCAAGTGAAGGTTGCTTATCACAGAGTAGTTAGCCTCTTGGAATCTCTCTTTAAAAACCTTGTTTGCTTATTCTATTCACAATAAAAATTCAAATGTTTATTTGGATGTTAGTACATCTGAATCAAATAATACGAATTCAAAAGTAGTAGTATTAAATACTTGTTTGTATATATGATAACATAAAAAATAAATTTAAACAATAAGCTTGAGATTAAATTTGAATGGTTGAATATAAATCTAAGAAATAAATGAACATTTAGATAGAGTTCAGTTTTATTTAACATTAATATAGTACATGATTAATTAATGTAAATGATTGACTCGTGCATAATATTTTTTAAAATATTTGCATTCAATTATATTTTAATTAGTTATGGTATATTTGTGTTAGAGTCTAAATTATGTATTAGGTTTATTTGTATACTAAGTGGATTAATCCCACATTGCATGTTTTATGTTTCCTCTTTTAATGTTATCTGTATATAAAGAAGTCATATGTTTTGTTAATGAATCCCATTCCACATATTTCTTTTTATTCAATATGATATTAGAGTCTAGATTTTGAGAGATGTATAGTGTGAAAAATTTAGATAAAGAGGAAGAAAGTAGTCGTCACTCACCTCCCAACCAGCTACTACTGTTTGTCCACATTCACATACAAACCTTAATTGTCACTCTCTTCCCAATCATCCATTACGGGGGATTTGTGTATATTAGAAATCATGGAAAAAGAAAATTTTGAAAAAAAAATTTCGGATTTTGGGCATATTGTAAAATTTGAAAAAAAATTAAAATTTTTTATCACTATAAGTATAATTTTTTCCATCAATTTTCATGTATTGGGTCAGAAAAATTCTTGTAATTAGTGAAAATTTCATCATAACACAATTTCCTGATCTCATGCGTGTTTCCTAACCTCCCTCGACTATTGTTAAACTCATGATTATAAGGAAAATGTGAAATTATATTTGAAATGTTAAAATATAAAATATTTACAAATTTTTTAAAATTAATTTTCTAAAATTTCCACAACGTGCACAAACAATCCTAAATTTTTTTCATTTCTTAATTTTCTTCTTTTTTTCTTTTCTTCTTTTTAAATTTTTATTTCTCAAATTTTCGATGTACACAAACGAATCCTTAGTGTCAAAAACCATTGTCCACCATCACGCAGAAATTCTAGCCGTATCCTTTTGGCTCTCCACCTTCCTCATCATCCATAGAAACTGCCTTGAAAACCCACCTGTGCAAGTTTGGAAGGGATGTCTTCACCTTTCAGACAGTTCACACACTCACTCCTTTGGCCCCTCTCATGGGCTGTTCTGTGCCTGACAATGGTGTCTACAGCCCCTTATAGGGCCGTTTCTCTTGCTGTAGCCCATTGTTAGGGTTGTTCTGCAGTGCTCTGCCCTGTGTAAGGTTGTCTGCCTCGTTTCCTGCCATTGACAATCTCATTTGGTGGTTCCCTAGGCAAGGCTGTGCCTCTTTTGGACGACCACCATTGCAAATGTTCACTCCATTCTGTTTTTGCCAGGCAGACCTGTTTTTCTTTTGTGGTTGCTACTGAGGGTGGACATCCTCTCCATCTAACTTTGACACTGGACCTGCCAGCTCCTTCTACGGCTGCATCTCCTACTACAAGGTTCTCTGCCATTGACTGTATTTTCTCTGCACATAAGAAAATTCAGGCAAAGTTGAATATGGTGGGAGAACAAACTAATGTACATCAACCCCCTTTTGTGCAATGTTGTCAAAAATCAATGAACCAGGGAATACTTGGGATGGAACAAGAGAGATGGATTTTCTAGGAAATTCAGCATGGAATTAGTGGAAAAAGAGAAGAAGAGGTGGAAAACCCTAGAAAATAGGTTTTTCAGTAGTATATAATTTCAATCTAGTAACATTACATATATATGCTAAATGAGTTTAGATATGGATCCTTAAATGGATCTAATAACCCAACAATCTAACACTTCTCCTTAAGCTGGGGCATATACATATCACACATGCCTAACTTACAACATAATCTTTTAAAAGGAGTAGCATTCAATCCCTTAGTGAGAATATTTGCCACTTGATCTTCAGACTTGATAAAAGGTGTAGATATGACTTTCTTCTGAACATTATCTCGAATGAAGTGACAGTCTACCTCCACATGTTTGGTTCTCTCATGAAACATAGGATTGGATGCAATATGTATGGTAGCCTGATTATCACAGTACATTGGCATTAGATTGATATGATCAACTCCAAGTTTAAACAGCAACGCTTTGAGCCACACAAGTTCAGCTGATGTATTGGACATACTCCTGTATTCTGCTTCGACACTAGATTTTGCAATCACATTCTGTTTCTTGCTCCTCAAAGTAACAAGATTACCCTCAACGAAGGTCAACCAACCAGAAGTAGAGGTGATCTTAACGAGCAAGTTTATATGGAGCAACCTCCTGGGTATGTTGCTTAGGGGGAAACACATGTTTGTGATCTTCACAAGGCCATTTATAGTCTCAAGCAAAGTCTCAAGGCCTGGTTTGAGACCTTCTGCAGAGTTATGTGGAGTGATGGTTTTCACAGTTGTAGAGTGGATCACTCTATCTTTGTCAAACACACTACTTATGGGGTTGTCATCCTTACCGTATATGTGGATGATATGTTATTGATTGGTAGTGATACCAAGCTTTTTCTGCGTAGACACTTTGCCACCAAAGATATGGGCATTCCTCGTTACCTCTTAGGCATTGAATTAGTGCATTCAGATGAGACCATATCGCTATCCCAAAGGAAATATGCCTTGGATCTACTCAAAGAGATTGGACGTGAATGGTGTAAACCAGAGGAGACACCCATTGAACAGACCCACTCTTTATGGGACACTGAATCCCCCTTGTTTGATGATCTAGGTAGATATAGGAGACTTATTGGGAAACTTATCTACCTGACCGTCACCAGACCTGATATATCTTACACAGTTAATTTATTGAGTCATACAAGAATGCATTCTTGACATCCAGCTGAACCAATGGCCAGGAAGAATTGACGGCCAAAGAGAGAATAACACGAATGGAGTCCAAGCGTACCACTAGCGAGAAAGTCTCGAAATAGTCAATGCCGTACTCCTGAGTGAAGCCACGACCAACTAAACGCGCCTTGTAGCGCTCAACAGAGCCATCAGGCCTACGCTTGATGGTAAACACCCACCTGCAGGAGACCACATTCGCCCCAGGGGGACATGAAACAAGCTCCCATGTGCCACGAGAGCGAAGGGCACCCATCTCCTCGTCCATGGCAGTCTTCCAATGAGGAACCTGAAAAGCTTCTTGATAATCCCTGAGTATAGACTCGTCAGAGATGGCTAGAGCAAAAGCACGAGAGTCAGAAGGAAGACTAGCATAAGATACAACATGAGATAAAGGATGTTGAGTGCATGAGCGAGTTCCTTTACGTAAGGCAATAGGAAGGTCATTATCAGCAAGAAGAGAAGGTGGTACCGTAGGAGGAGAACCTGTAGCTGGATCAGAGGTAGAGGACGAGTTCTCAACTGGAGGAGCATGTGTTCATCAGCGGTAAACTTGCAAGGTATTAGACTGAGAGGAGTCCTCAACAGGAGGTGTGAAAGTAGTAGGTAATGGAATGTTGAGAGGTGAGGGTTCAGGTGTATCAGAAGGCAAGCTGGTGGAGAGTGGTGACTCATCAGAGAAATAAGACTGAGACTCAAAAAAGGTAACATCCATGGTGGCATAATAGCGTTGGGTTGGAGGATGATATAGTCGATATCCCTTTTGACGATGAGAATAACTAACAAAGGCACACTTGATGGCACAAGGGGACAGCTTGTCAAGACCAGGTGTGTGGTCGTGGACAAACGCCACACAACCAAAAACTTTATGAGGTATGGGAAAAAGGTCGCGGTTAGGGAACAGACGAGAAAGAGGAACAACCTTCCCTAAGGGAGTTGAAGACATACAATTGATTAAGAAGACAAAAGTAAGAACAGCATTAGACCAAAGATAGTGGGGAACCTTCATGTGAGCTATAAGAGTGCGAGCAACATTCAAGATATGATGATGTTTACGTTCAACAACCCTATTTTGTTGAGAAATATGAGGGCAGGTAGTCTGGTGAATAATTCCAGAGGAGGCACAAATAGTCTGAAAATCCTGACTAAGGAACTCAAGAGCATTATCTGTGTGCAAGACTTTAGGTAAAATAGCAAACTGATTTTTTATTTCAGCCAAATTTTTTTTGAATACATCAAGAACATCTTTACGGGACTTTAATAGATAAGTCCACGAGACACGAGAGTAATCATCAACAAAAACAATATAGTACCTGTGCTCTCCAACAGACGCGACACGACTAGGGCCCCAGATATCACAATAAACAATATTAAAAATACTAGTAGGAGATGCAAGACGAAGACACTTAAAGGTTGCACGATGGTGCTTCCCAAGCTGAAAACACTCACATTGAAAAGTAGAAACAGAAATCCAAGGAAGGGCTTGACACAACTTTTGATGTAAATGGTGTCCAAGTCGACAATGCCACAGAAAAGATGGATCAGAATTATCGATCCCAACAGCCAATCCTCTTGGAATACGATCTTGGACTAACACATAAGCTCCAGAAGTTAAGGACTTACGCCCCAAACCAATCCTCTTCCCCGTCTGAAGGTCCTAAAAAACAACATGAAAAGGGAAAAAGGTCACAAAGCATTGTAACTGGAAAGTGATGGTGCTAATAGATAATAGGTTAAAGGAAAAATTGGGCACATATAGGACGTCGTTTAGCCATATCTGAGAGGAGACTTGAATCTCCCCCTGTCCAGATACAGAACACAAGCGACCATCGGCAATGGTAATAGATGTGTGATCAGGAAGAGCACGAAGCTTCTCAAACAAGATAAAGGTACCTGAAACATGGGTAGTGGCGCTAGAGTCTATGACTCAAGAATCACCTGTAGAAGCAATCAAGGCCTCAGAAGATTGTATACCTGAATGATGGAGCGGGGCCTGTGCTATCATGGCAATAGGAGGTTGTCCCTGTCCCTGAAGGAGACGAGCATAATCTTCCTAAGATAAAGTGATAGTTGTAGATCCTGAAGAAACTGGAGGAGCAGTTTGTGGCTCGAAAGTGGCAGCACGAGCAAATTGAGGTTTTAAGTGTGGAAACTTTTCCCAGCACTTCTCACTCTTGTGACCTAATTTGCCACACCATTGGCACTTGGGTCATGAACTATCCCCACGTCCACTACGACCACGGGAGGCAACCAAGGCAGATGGGTCAGCAACATGAGTTTCAGATAAGCCAGTAGCAACACGTAGAGCCTTGCCAAAGGCCTCATCTAGGCTTGGCATGTGCTCAGCACTAAGAATGGATCCGCGAATCTGAGACGTAACATCTGGGTTAAAAGCAGCAAGAAACACAACAACGGCAAGCTCCTCCTGGTAGCGCTGGAACATGCGGATATCAGAGGTGGGAGGTTGATAAACATTGAGCTCGTTCATCAATCCTCGAAGAGTACTGAACAATTGTTGAATAGAACTATCACCCTGTCTAATCTGAAGTAAACTCTCATAGACCAAAAAAGTCTTGGATATGTTCTTATCATTACCATAGATGTGGCGAACAGTATCCCATAGAACCTTGGCAGGTCTGAGCATGGATACTCCATTGGCAACAGAGTTATCCATACTTGAGACCATCCAAGTGATGATAGCGGCATCATCAGCCAGTCAGTCTCTGTATTGTGGATCTTTCACATCAGGAAGAGGCTGATACAAATGATGCTCCTGACGGAAAGCTATCACAACATTCTCAAAGTTTTGCGTCCAAAGTATGTAATTTGACCCATTTAATTTTTGGGAGATGCCAGGGAAACTCCTAACAAGGAGGTCACCACTCCTAGAGGTTGAGGAGTTGGCCATTGGCAGGTCTGCGGTGGACCAAGCAGACCAAAGATGATGAAGTCGAGTCTACGGTGGACCAAGCAGACTTAGGACAGCAAGATCAAAAAACTGGATAGACCCTTAAGGCATCTGCCCTAAGGGAGACCCACGCCTATTGACAGAGGCACTGTACGTAGCATCCAAGAAGCAGACCAGGCAATGCGCAGGGGGGAAGACGCTGGCGAGCGATTGGCGGCACAGGATGCGTGTGGCTAGCAAGCGGTTGGCGCAGTACGCGACTCGCATTCACACGTCGCGCACAGGGACGCGTGCGTGCACGGGTCGTGCACAGGGGGTGACGATCGACGGCGGTGACGATCGGCGGCGACCAACAGCAGGCCGCGACAAGCGGCGACAGGCCGCGACAAGCGGCGACAGGCCGCAACGATCCTCTTGTTCCCTGTCCTCGTAAGCAACCTAGCTCTGATACCAAGTGGAAAGAGAGAAGAAGTGGAAAACCCTAGAAAATAGGTTTTTCAGTAGTATATAATTTCAATCTAGTAACATTATATATATAGGCTAAATGGGTTTAGATATGGATCATTAAATGGATCTTGAAGTATCCAATAACTCAATAACCCAACAATCTAACAGAATTCATCTTCTCAAACACAGCCTTAGAAGAAGCATCAAAGAAGATGTAATGAGACCTCTGATTCATTTGCTGAATGCTTTGCCAAACCAATTTCAGTTGCAACCAGATCAGGAAGATGGGTTTTGTTGGAGCTCTATTTTATCTGGACTTTCTGTTGAAATTGTAACATGCCACTGAAGGTTGGTCACGGGTCCTTGGCCTTTCTATATGGTTGTTTGGAAATGCAGGCCTCCTCTTAGGGTATGGGCCTTTATGTGATTGATGCTGCTTGGTAGGGTTGTGGCAGTGTGGAGAAGGATGGAGCATGGAAATGCTTCAGGCACAAGTCAGCTGGCGATGCTGATCTGAGATGTGTCTTGTGCAGCATGGAGAAGGATGTGGATTCTCTTCTTTTCCTGGCTGGTGAACTCATGGTATGGCATCATGTCTTAGATATGGAATTTCACAACGTATTCTCACTGGCACCCAGTTGCAAGTTTCAAATATTTGGTAATATTTCAAAGGAAATTCAGCAAAATGCCAAGCAAAGGCTCCCGCTTGTTTGTGCGTGATATGTTGTTTAGGAAAGAATCAAAGATTGATTTCATTACTATGATGAGTATATTGGTAAAACCCTTATATGGATATCCATATAACCCATAGTCTCATCTAATAACATAATAATAATATGTCTAACATTTACTTATTGACATTATTCTTGATCTTGTATTAGATTGTCTGTAGCACAGAAAGGTGTTTTCATATTCCTAACAAAGTTCTGATAATTCTGGCCCTTTTTGGCTGGAGTAAATGAATCTCAGAGCTTTTATCCATGCTTTCTATACAATCAACAGATGTATTTGGTTTCATTGAAATATATCTCTTGCTCCATAGATACTGAAGAACATGTGAGTAAGTGTATGGCAAATAGTTATTTTGTTCAATCCAATTCTTATGCAATTTCTGAAGCCAAATAGTACCAATGGTTAATTTGAAATTTTATAAGGTGAATACCCTCCTGTTATCCTAGGATTCTCTATGAACTTACAGTTGGATGTGGCTTTTAGCAAGAAAATTTTGTGTGTTCTTTTTCATATGAAAAATGCAATAATAACATTTGCTTCATTGATAATATATTTGCCGTCATTTCTATATGAAAAATGCAATATCTATATTTAGCAACACACTTATTGAATGAATTTTAAAGAAAATGTAATAGGTCAATTCTCTGCCTGACCTTCTGCTTACACATGTTGGAAATTTAGAGTTTTTGAATAGTAATCTAGCATGGGAGATGATATTTGTTATTATTTGCTAAAAAAATTTATGTTCTTTTTGATCAATTGTGCATAAATCATCACTTATATGGTAAAAGTCTCTTTATATCAGAGATTTTTATCGTCGAAGGTGATTCAGCTGGAGGTAGCACAAAGCAAGGCCGTGATAGACGATTTCAAGTAAGTTGTCAAAACTCCAATCTAATGACATTAGTCTCCTTGTCTTAGTAATATCATTAACATCATAATATTATTGCCACAACACTTTTTCAATCTCCATATTAAAATTTTCGCTTGTCTTGCTAGTATTTATGTTTGATACTGATACGAAATGTCATTCATACTTGTCAAGGCACCTAGACGGCTAGACACTAGCCAAGAGCTCCTTAGACCTAGGTGCCATTTCTTAATGAACCATATAGACGTTCAACAATATGAGTTTTGTACTGTGTATTTAAACCATAAAAATGATGTAGAATGTGTTGTGGATGTGTATAATACATTCCATAAGATTTTTTTACTTGTTATTTTACTTAGATGTATTGTGAGCATTGTTTCCGTAGACACAGATGTAGGTGAAATGTTGTGACATTTCTGTAAGGACTGAACACCATAATTTAATGGTTGGAGTGTCTATGCCATATTGACTAATTTTGGTGTATCAACCAACACTGTTGTGCTGGTTCATGTCAATTGACACATTAAATTTCGGAGGAAATACTTGCAATGTGTGTTTACTCAATTTTACATTGTTTCGTTTCTTCTCCTAGTTCTTTCATTCTCTTTTCTTCATCTCAAATCTGGCTTGCATCCAACTCATCTGTAGGGACTAAACCTTGATGAAGATTAGATCACCATATTGCTTGGGGTGAACTTCTTTGGGATGGCTTAGTCCTCTTGTTTATGGAATCGATGTCTGAAATACAGTATTTCCACAAACCATTCCTTGAGAAGACGTGATTCTTGCTCTAGACACTTATTGGATCGGCTTTTTCCCCTAATTTTGTTAATTAATCCCTATTTTAAGAACTAAATTCATTGTTGAATCAAAACTACATCTACGAATGGTACAAGGTCTGCTTTAGTTTTGGTGCAACACAAGGTGATTAAGGTATCAAGATGCTCAGGTGCCTAGGTGCCTAGGTGCCCATTTAAATATTTTTTTCTTAACTCTCTCTCTCTCTCTCTCTCTCTATCTATTACTGAAACACACACACACACACATATATATAATGTATATTCATAGCTCTATTGTTTCCCAAATAATATTCAAATACATAAATAATCCCAAGATAACTACAAAATACGTAGTGTAATAATACTCATATGTATATTTCAGTAATATATAATTATTCAAAATTTATTTTTATTTCAGTGGTATTCTCTCTCTCTAGTCTCCATTGTGTGGCCCTGTGAAACCTTGATGCCTAGGTACCTACTTAAATAATTATGGTGTAACATGGTAGGAAGTCATGAATCACACTTCTTCAAAGCATACATGGTTTAGTTAGGCATAGCAAAAAAATGAAGTTTTCATTTATGACATTTGCATTTGCAGCATTTCGTAGATATACTATGACAATCTTGTATCTCTTTTTTATTCCCTTATTTATTTCTAGGAAATATGTTTTGATGTTTTGTGCTTTGGTTTACCCATATCCTTTAGGGGGTTTTTCTTGTTCTATTGTTTAAACTTGTCAATGGGCTGTGCTAGCATAGTCCGGCACGGCACGAAAATTTTTCGTGCCGTGGGTCGTGCCTGGGTCGGACCCCCAGGTCGTTCGTGCCATGCCAGCACGACACGAATTCTAGTACGAAATAGGCACAGCCCGGCCCAGCACGAGATAGGTCGCCGGGTCACTGGGCCAGCCGTCGGGTTGTGCGGTCGACAAGGTGAACGTTCATGTACGCGGGAGGAGGCAGAACGGGTCGTGTGGCCAGTGGGGGGACTAGCCATCGGGTCATTTGGCCGGCAACCGAGATGAACGGTCGCGTGCGCCGGTGCGCAGGAAGGGGCTAAACGAGTCGTGTCGTCGGCAGGGTGAACGGTCGTGTGCGTGGGAGGAGGCAAAGTGGGTCGTGTGGCCAGCGGGGGGACTGGCCGCTAGGTCATTTGGTCGATAGCCAAGATGAACAGTCACATGCATCGGTGCCCAAGAGGGGGCTAAACAAGTTGTGTCGCCAGCGGGGGGATGGGCCACCGGGTTGTGCGGCCGACGGGGTGAATGGTCGTGTGCACGAGAGGAGGCAGAACGGGTCGTTTGGCTGGTGGGGGGACTGGCTGCCAGGTAATGGTGGCGTGTGCCAGTGCACGGGAGGGGGTTGAACAGGTTGCGTCATCGGTAGGATGATGGGCCACTGGGTTGTGCAGCCGGCAAGGTGAACGGTCATGTGCACAGGAGGAGGCAGAACAGGTCGTGTGGCCGGTAGAGGGACTGACCCCTGGGTCATTGGGTCAGCAGTCGGGGTGAAATGTCGCGGAAGGTGGAAGGTGCAACCGGGTGCAAGGTGCAAGGTGGGAGGGGATTAGCCGTCAGGTCACGACTTGCAAGGTGCAACGCGCAGACACAGCAATAGTTGGCACGCTTTCGCCCAAATGGTGGCCCGCTTCCGCCCAACGAGCGGTCCAATTCCACACAACAGGCAGCTTGTTTCCGCCCAACGAGCGATCGGGTGTCGGGTGAAACAGTTGGCTTTTGCCTCAACGGTTCAACCAACTTTTCTCTATAAATTGAGGGAGTTGGATTTTATTTTTCACCCAACTCACTATTTATCTCCTTCACTCCAAATTCTCCAAACTCTAATCTCAATTCTCAATTCTCAATTTCTCAAATTTTCTCATTCAAGTCACAAATAATGTGCACTACCAAGGCCAAAGTTCTGGAGGCTACAAATATCTTCAACAAAACTTTCCTAAAGTTGAAATAGCACCGTCAATGGAGACTACTGGCGCTTCAACTTCAATTGTGTCGCCGAGGAAGTCTCGAAAGAGAGCTTTCATCTGATCAAAGTACACAACCATGATAAAAGCTATAGCGAACGGCACAGAAGAGGAACGAGCCTTCTGCAACTTCTGTAATACCGACTTTTCTTGCAAAACGTCTGGCAGTACAGGTCATTTAACTAGGTATATTAGTACATGTGAAAATAGGAATAAGGATAAAATAATTCAAACTCAACTTTCTTTTACTCCTGAAGGTAATGTTAGTTCATGGATTTATGATTTTAAAAGGACTAAGGACTTACATACTAGATTTATTTGTTCAGAAGATTTATCAATAAGTTTTGGAAGAAATAAACGTTTTAATAATTATATTAGTAAAGCATATTGTCCATAATATAAATGTGTATCTAGAAATACTATTAGGTCAGATATTATGATTTCATGTAATAAGTTTAGATTAGAACTTATTAATGTTATGAGTACAATAATGACATGTATAGTATGCATTTCAGATATTTGGTCGAGTAGAACTAAAGATGGATACATAGCTGTAACTGCACATTATATTGATCAAAATTAGACTTTACAAAAAAAATAATAGGATTTAGAAAAATTCAAGATTCACATGTTACTGAAACAATTTTTGCAAACATTATGAAAATTTTTGATTTATATGGAATTAGAAATAAAATAAGTAGTATAATTTTTGATAATGTAGCTAATAATACTGCAACAATACCTATATATATATATAATCTTCTTTTCTCCAAAAAATTTTTGCAGGCTGTTTTGCCATTGAAGGGTAAAATTCTAAATATTGAAAAGAAGGATGAGGCAGCTATTTACAAAAATGAAGAAATTCAAAATCTTATTCTTGCTCTTGGACTTGGAGTGAAGGTTCGGCCTCTCTCTTTTTTTTCTACTTTAATTTGGTCTTAATTTTTTTGTTCATTTGTTTAGGGTGAGGATTTCCGAAAGGAGGCTCTCCGCTATCATAAAATCATTATCCTAACAGATGCTGATGTGGATGGTGCTCATATCCGGACTCTTTTGTTAACATTTTTCTTCAGATATCAGGTTGATGTGAAATTTGAATTGTATAGTGCGCCCTTGATGCTTTACTTTTATCAGTTGATTTAATTTTGTCTTTGTATATTTGCAGAAAGCATTGTTTGATGAAGGTTGCATCTACGTTGGGGTTCCACCACTTTACAAGGTTTAATTTTAATCACTACCTTTTTTATGTTAGCGGCCATTGTTTTATACCTAACATTTTTTATTTCCATTGGAATTTCAGGTAGAGCGTGGTAAGCATGCACATTACTGTTATGATGATGCAGAACTCAAACAGCTCCAAAATTCATTCCCTTCAAATGCTTCTTATAATATCCAGAGGTTCAAAGGTGTGTATGACTATCTTAAGATGTAATGTCAAACTACCTTCCAAGATTCAACTCGTTTGTTTTGGACTTTGTTTTAGCATAGCATTGAATAGTTGGAGAATTTGTGCCTACCTTTCTGAAAAAAACTGACTTTTAACAAATTCCTAGAAATTTAATTGATGATGGAATAGATACTGAAAGTTTTTCCATGAAAATGCAATTATAAATTTAAATAAAAGAATAAAGCAGGGTTTCTTTCACTGTGATAAGACACATCATATGTATGAACGTTGTGAATATTTTTTGGAAATATGAGAAAACAATTGAATGCACCTCTTTAAGCACATTTTTGACAAAATAAATTTAGAATCATTTGGGGAAAAGATTCTAGGGAAATGGCGCAAATGTAGTGTACATCTTTCACTTCTGTGGCATTAACAAAGTATTCTGTTGGTAATTATGCTCAATAATCTAATCATTATGTGTGCATGTTACGTGCGTATCATGATATGAACTTGGTTTGGTTCACGTTGATTTGATATCATTTTTCTAGGATTGGGTGAGATGATGCCTACACAGTTGTGGGAGACGACACTGGACCCTGAAAGAAGGCTATTGAAGCAGTTGGTTGTAGAAGATGCAGCCGAGGCAAATATGGTCTTTTCTTCCCTTATGGGTGCTCGTGTAAGTAATTTGAATTGTAAAATATTATTTACTTGAACAATTTTAATGTATTTTGTTGTAACCTCCATATAATGTCACAACACCGAAAATGAATCATAAACATTGATAAAGGAGTGTGTCTCCTGGCCTTTTCTTTCTTCTATTTTTTAATTGAAAATGAATATTTTATAGTTATGTTTTTCCAAAATTACAATGATAATGTATATCTTGTAATAAAAAATTAAATGGGAAGCTTTCCACATTGGTGTCCATTCCATTTTTTTAGCTTTTATTTTAAAATTTCCATTTTCCAGTTTTCATTTGTTGGAAATTTATTATTTTCTTGTTTTCCTTTTGTTATAACAATTGTAGCTGTATAATCTGAGGCCTAGTTCAATTCAAATTATGGAATGTTCAGATTATGCACAATAGCTTAGATTATGGATTTTATGATATTGAAGAGCGTTGTGCGTGATCTTGTTTGATTGATATTGTATACTCCTAGATTATGCAAGTACTTCAACAGAAAATTCATAATTGAACCTAAAATCTCAGCCAAAAGTTCAATTATATGGGGATTAATAGTGATCCTCTCACATGATAAGTGTGTAAAATCAGACAAATTATCATTATAATCTGTCATGTAAAAACCGTTTGTTTCAGATTATTGTTATAATAATCGAGTATCTTATAATCTAAAAATCAAATACTGAGTCTAAAGTAGAACTTGTGAATGTGGTAGATTCTTAGAACATACACTTGTTTCTGATGACATCTTTTACTTCACAGGTGGACACTAGAAAGGAGCTCATACAAAATTGTGCGAGTACCATCAACATCGAGCATCTAGACATTTGAGATATCGGTGCTGTTGGTTCTTATAGTACAAGGAAGGCTTACTCCATGTTGGTAGAATTTATTGAATCATACAATACACACTGTCTGTGTTGCTGCTGGAATCGATTTTATTTGGTTTTATTGAAATGATTTTGTAGGTATGTGTCATGCAAAAGAACATTTCTTCTCTTTTGCGAAGTTAGGGTGCCCCCTCTGCGTATCTTCGGGGAACAATTTTGTGGCCTCATCTTAAGCTGATCAACTGGTGCCTGGAAGCCGAGTTCCTTGTATACCTGCTGGAAAAATTAGACCAAAGTTTTTGTGGTGTATTCGTGTAAATTAAAGCATTCAATATTAATTCATATAGTCAAGGCGGCTCAATGGAATTGGGTATCTTTGCATCGTTTGGAAAACTACCAAAAATATCTAATGCATTGTTTGTTGAATTAAGAATTTTAAATCTTTGCAGCACAAATGTATTGATTCAACAGAAAATTTTGGAAAACGAATAGATAGGGTTTTCTGCTTTGTACTTAGAAATGTCATGTCTACTATGTATTAAACGTTCGTCTTGAAGTTCACTGTTATCCTTAATGTAAACTCTATTGGTTGAAATTTAGCAAGTTTATTGAATGCCTTGCCTATTAATTTATGGTATAATTATTTAATTTTGTATAAAAGTTATTTGTAGATACATAGTAACTAAATATTTTAGGAGCAAGCAAAATGTGTATGAAATATTATCTTCACCTCTGTTTATCTTCTCGTCTTTATTTCTTTCTTGATGTCTTTCACTCTCTATCTATCTTGTGCTTCCAATGTAACTTTTAAGTAGAGTTTGTCTTTAAAAATATGAAAAGTAGTAAAAAATAATAAGTCAAATTTTTTATATCTTATGTACTTTTCAAAGACACTAATCTCCTCCTTAATCTTAATGGTTATTTGTTCAATTTAAATGATCATATCAGAAACTTTTGGATCGACCTGAATCATGCGTATTTTAACTGTAATACTTAGTTCAAATAGAGAGATAAACGTGACATCAACATTAGAATTTGGATTTTTTTTTGAAAAGAAATATATTAGTTTCATTTTAAAATAAGATTTACAAAAAAATTTAAAAATATATATTTTAACAAAAAATATAATAAAAATAAAGTGTTTACTATAACTATTATAAAAAAATAAAAATATATTTTCTCATTTTAAAAATTATATCAAGTTAAAAATATAAACTTCAAATTTAGTTGATTTATAGACTTTCTTAAACAAAGCGAGAGAAGGGCCTTTTTTAAATATATTTATATTTTTATAGAGAAGGGCCATTTAATGCCTAGAATTATGGTCCAATCCAAGTCCAATGGAAAATGCCCCTCCTCTTCACTTCGCCGTAACGACAGCCACAACCCCACAAGCGGTGCAGGAAGGTAGGAAGGAAGAGGGAAAAGAAGATGGCGTTCACGATGAGGAGCGTGAGGGTTTTGCCCAACTCGGCGTCTATCGAAGAGGCGAGGGCCCGTGTCTTCGATTTCTTCAAGACCGCATGCCGTTCTCTCCCGACTGTCATGAAGATCTACAACCTCGATGATGTCGTCACCATCTCCCACCTCCGTTCCACCATATCCAAGGAGATCCGGAAGAACGCCCACCTCGATAACCCTAAGGTCATCTTACTCGATTTCTCTCCACTTCTTTACTATCGACTCAATTTCGTGTAGGAAAAGCTCGTCAATTGGGAGCCGGGGGGGTGGCGGTGTGGAGGGTTGGGAATCCACATTTACCTTTCACTTCAATAAAAGAATGGAACTCGAACTAAGTGGGCGTTTTAGAATGCTTATTTTGTCCAACGTATCGCAAAAACGTCATTTTGGAGTAAAAGCGTTAGCGAACATCCATAAATCACCACGTCTGTCTCCTCAAGTTCGACGTTTTTTCCTTGTTGACCTGTAGTACTCATTGATTCAACCAGCCAATTTTACAGTGGAAAGATCCCGATTTTTGGTGTAAATAACGATAATTGAAATGGTATTATGATCTCTAACGTTTGCAGTCTTGTTAAAAAATCACGTTCTTGTTGTAAATTGTGGATCTGTTCGTTAGTTCCACCATTTTTTTTAGCTGCAGCTTTCTTTTTCTTTGGTTGTAAAGGCATTTCTTCTTTTGTAGTTAATTCGATTGACAATACGACAGAATAAATAATCAAGTTATTACACACTGAGGAGTGAACATAGTGTTCATTAATTAGTAACCTTTTGTTTCTCCGCCCACTCTTGAAGAAACTATTCTAAAGTGAAGTCTACTCCGTTTACGGCATTCCCCAAAAACTTGTTGAGGTTAGTTGTTGTGTCTCTCATAATTCATTAGTTCATTTCTCTCTCCTACTTGTCTTTTATTTTTGCACATCAGATTCATTGCTTATTCAAGATCCACTACGAGTAGATGTTGGAGAATTGAGAATCTACGCTTGTCAAATGTTTGAGTCACATCTAAAGGCAAGGTGCTGTCCATTCTTCGATTTGGAGGGGCTCCAGGTTAATAGGCTCTCTTTTGTAGAGGTCATGGCATTAGAAGCGGAATTTTCAGAGGATGAAATGAAAACTGTGATTTTTTTCAACAAGTGACAAACTCTTGGATGGGTTCCCAATGCTTGTATTCCAACAGTTATGGAATTCATCATGGGATGACTTGGAATCATTCTATAGTAATGTGGAAGTCATAGGACTTGTGAATGAAATTTTCAAATTTTCCACTGTTCCAGTGTGAAAGGGGATCTTAGTGGTGGAAATTGTGATGAGGTGTGGTTTAAGGATGAGGGATGCTAGATGTCCCAGATTTTGGGTGTGGATAATATACCTGTATGCTGTATTTTTCCATCTTTGTTGGTTACAACTTCCACAGAATAGAGTTTCTGTGTTATAAGAGGATTCACGATGAGATTATGCGGGATGTGAGATTTAGCAGTGCTCTCAGTGATTTTGATGGCTCTACATGTCATGGTTTTTCTGTCAACTTGTTCTGAAGCTGTTGACTAACAATGGAGAAGGAATCATCAATTTTTAGTTAACTACCTTTTTACATGGAGTTCAATTAATAGAGGGAATGCACCATTCATTTGGCATACACCTTACTAAAATTCAGTTCTGACAGATCTTTCGTCATGGAATTCTCCATGATTTTTGCTTTAAAGCAATGGAGATTCTCTTTAGTTAGCAGGTGTCAATTTTGATGTGTACAAGAGGAGGAGGCTTGGAGGCATCTCCTTTCACATATCCCACGATCTCTGTTTGGTGAAAATCCTTGGTAGGCTTGGAAGCCGTTGATATCATTGAAATCAATGATTTTTTGGGCAAATGGACTGGTGTTTCACGGGCTGAAAGGGGACTCTTCTTATTCGTTTGCTGTGGAATTCATTTGAGAACAGAAAGTGTGAATAGTATGGAATTCATTTGAGATGCTTATGGGATTTTGGCCCAATTGATTTGATGTTTTCTAGAGTTTCTCTTTTGCATTCTGATAGAATTTTTTAGTGTTACTTGTACACAAATAATTGGGAGCATTTGAGATCTTCTGGAAATCGAAATTTTTTACTTATAAAAGGGTAAAATCTAGTGCAGGTACTTCTGCCAAAGATAATTTGCGTCAATTCCCATGCTAACTTTTATTGACATGCCAATAAGCTTTCCACTTTGTACATGAGCCTTCAATACCTGATTGATGTTGCTTCACGAATTTGAATGATAGTGCTTGGTTAGTGGCAATCTAGCTATTTCACATTTAGCACAAGTCATTTCAATCTTGGACTTCCCCAAATTAGTTTGTAGGAAGCATTTTGTCAAAGAATGGAAAAAAACGGCTGACTGTTTATGGCCCAATCGCTATGCCTTTGAAAAAATGGAGAAAATGTTTGTCACCATTTAAATGGCTGTTTTCTAATGTAAAATGGAAACTTGGATGAAAATTGAATAATGGGCCCATGCAAGGGACAACTTGCTTATTTGATAATAGCAAAAATGATATTAGGACATTGTTTATTGACCTGTTGAGTTCTTGTTATTGATATTATTTCATTATTTAGATATTGTTTGCTTAATATTTCATTTATTTTTCTTAATTTTGGATATATTTTTCAATTTAGTGACTTGTGATTGAGTGATAATTACACAGCATGATGATTATGATTGTTTTGTACATTTAATTAATTTCCATCTAACAATACAACCAGTTAAATACACGTCTAAAATGGTTCTAATCATCAATCCTATTAGTGTCTGTTTACCCTTTTTAAACACTGGTAGGAAGTTTAGATCCTTTATCTTCGGTAAATGCAGAAGCTGAATCATTTTACAAAAAATAATCTGTCATTAATGGCATGATTTAGGAAAGGCAAATCCATGGCTTTGCTCCCTCAGCAAGTGGTATCGATTCGTTGGTAGAAAAAAATGCTAAGAGGGACAGGGGCATAAAACATACGTGGTCGGTGCAGTGCACTCTATTTATATGTATTGTAACTTTTCATGTGCGACACCATATACGTTGCGTGCTAAAGATGTTCTCTCATCTGTATAATGTCATTTTTGGCGTAGACAAACTGTTATAAATGCACTAGATTTCATTACCATGGCATTATTTACATGTAAACTACAATGACTATGTAAGGGGATGGGGATTTAGAGGGGGTGTGTGGACGGGAGGCTGCAGTTTAGGGGTGTGAGCTTAAGATTATTTCGTAAATAATATTTCTACACAACTGACTGATAATATTGCTTGGCCTGGTGAATTAGGCGCTTGTTTGTGGAGTGTGAAGTTTTGGGCCTGAGTCCCACATGATCGTTTCCAATTTTGTTTAAAAAATTTACTCTTATTTTTCAAATGATAGTATGAAACATCAACAAAATGCAGGTCCATGGGAGATTTCCATGATAAGAGTCTTTTAGAATGTGATACACGTTCAAAAAAAGTAGAATGTGTCATTTGTATGCTACATGCTTAGTGCTTACCGTCGTCCATAATTTCATGACTTATATGTAGTTTATATTTAGATTTCCTTTTCTTACATGTTATGATTGAAAACATAAGTTGTCATGCCAAAGCAGGTGATCGACATGCTTCTCATCAAAGGAGTGGAAGAACTTAACAACATTACGGAGCATGCAAAACAGCGACATCACCTTATAGGTCAGTATGTTGTCGGTCGTCAGGGGCTTGTGCAGGGATCAGACAAAGTTCAAGGCAGTTCAGAGTTCCTGAAACAATTTTATTCCAGCAATTACTTCTGAAAAGGTTCAAATTCAGTGGTTTTGAAAATCTTTTACCGATCTAACTTCCATGATCTGTATTTAAATTTAACTGTAGCCTATTATAAAATAAGATCCAGACCTCCAAACAATTTGACTTCATGCAATGCTTTTGGATTGCCGGTGTTCATTCTCCACCAATGATGATGCTTCCTTCTTGAAAATTATTATTGGTTTTTTTCTGAATAGCAAGTATTATCAATTTGAGAAATCCGAGTTCGTTCTGGACGATAGAAAGGAGGGATACCATATATATGGAGCATCATGAGATGTAGAAAATTGCAAAAAAAAGGAAATCACATGTCAGACTGCCAACGATAAAGTTGAAATAATTCCAAGTTGAGTAAGAATTACAGGACCTGCAAATGAAAATGAAGTGGACAATCAAGTGAAATTGATAAAATGATATACACATTAAACCTTAGTTCCTAAGGAAAATATGTAATAATCATACGGCCCTGATCGGTTCAGCCACGCATACCTGATCTTGGTGGACTTGGGTCCAATGGGCCTAAAACTTGAGCATCAGCCTTCTTTGCCATGATCCAGCCCACAATTGATCCATACTCCACCTTCAAAATAAAATTACGAGCCAACACTCCACGTTTAGGGTTTTCCGACGCCGGCAAATTTGAAGTCCGAGCCCTCCACGGAGTTGCCGTGCTGCTGTGTGTACATTTTGTTGACTGGATGGTATACTTTCGTATTGGCGGATGTAGTCAAATCCGACGAGTGACCTTAATTGTTTTCAATATTTTTCCATGGATTTTGAACCACCGTTAAAGAGATAGTGAAAGACTTCTTCGCCATCTTCTTACACCGTTGGGTTATCCAAGAAGAGACTTTTACAAGTAAAACAAGAGTATTAGTGTTAGGATTCCAAATATAAGGTACGTTTAAAGATAATTTTTTTTAATTCCGAAAGTTAAATAAAGTTAAAGTTACAACTAATTTCAAGTTAGAATTATTTAATAATTTAGATGATAAAAATTTATGTATTTAAATCTATACAGTAATAATAACATTAAAAGTAATTTTAAGAGCTAAAAAAAGTTTTTATCAAATGAAGTCTTACTGTTGGGAAAGAGTAAATTTTAATTAAATTTTTAATAGTTGGATATAATTACAGTTGACTAATTGAAATATTAACTTAATTAAATATTGACTGTTGTAGTCAAATGTTTATTCAACATTTTATCTGAATTACTCTAAGGTGTAATAAGAGCAAGGTAAAGTAGTCCGCATCAAATAATATCAATTAAACTAGCATTTCAACCAATAAGTTAACTTTATCTACCATAAATCCAAAATAGATATATTTAATATTTAATTTAATTAATATATTTTCAGTTTTCCTACCTCCCTCCCTCCCATCTCAATTTACATATAAAATATTTAAAAATAAATTTCTTAGATAAAAAATAATTTACATTCAACAGCAACGCCGGCACCTGCCCATCTGCTCCAAACTTTAGTACCTTGCTCCTCCTCCATGAAGAAGGATCGATCATTCAGTTCTCCTTCTGATCCATCCATAGCAATCACACTCAAACAGGAGTATGACGAAGCCATGCGCAAGAAGGATTCCCCCTGCACGTACTGGTGGTGAAGGGCTTGATTTGTTTCATTCAAGAACCTGCCAGTGGTGGCTTTAGCTGCAAAGCCACAGTTCCCACTTGTGGGGCACTGGGCCTTTGCAATATTTTAACAAATTGAAGCTAGGGCTACAGCTAGCTGGCCTTCACAGCCATTCCTTTAATTCGCTTTTCCACCCTTTCCCTTCCAATTTGCAATCTTTGCGTTGAGAATCTCAGGATAAGCTATCAGAGCTCTCGGTACCTTTCTTTGCTCATATACCTCGTTGCCCCCGCCATTAATTATTTTCAGAGAATGGTGGTGGTTCCTTGAACTTTGAAAGTGTGGATGATCCATGGATGCACTATTTTCTATCGGTACGTACGTACTCTGAATTATGTTATGCTTGATTAAGATGGTGAAGTGCTTATGTTATATAAATTGTAACCATGCATCCACCAATCACTTGTTCAGCCTTTGGGTTCCTTGAATTTTGGGTGCTAATAAATGGACCATTTTATGATTGTTGGCTGTGGTTTAAAAATGATAATCACGTACCAACGTGAGTAGTGAAGAGTTTTTTTTTTTATACATCGATCAATTAGTACATGGATTGTATGTAT
Source organism: Amphibolis antarctica (assembly GCA_024699675.1). NCBI lineage: Eukaryota > Viridiplantae > Streptophyta > Magnoliopsida > Alismatales > Cymodoceaceae > Amphibolis > Amphibolis antarctica. The sequence continues at coordinate 148,859 of JAMKPZ010000115.1, forward strand.
GTGTTACAACAGGTTTGGAACTCCATACTTACCATTAAGAAATCAAGCTGGGTAAATAGTATACCATTTGCAGGTTAGCAGGTTGGGTGCAGACCCCATGGCTTTAATCTAATCATCTGAATGGGAAGGTACTTGAGTGACTTGACCCCCACCTCGTTGCATTTGGTGGGTAGGAAATTAAAAGAAGGTGACTAGCAAGATGAGTGAGTGGGGGTGTTCTCTGTAAAGTACTACAGTAAAATAGTAAAAAGGTAACGAATGTAAACTTTCATCTATCACATTTGTACCTCAAGAAGGTGACTTGCAAGATGAGTGAGTGGGGGTGTTCTCTGTAAAGCTAGCTTGATTACTTTGCCGCGCTCTGCTTTCTCCTTTTCCTTTTCCGATCAAAAGCCTTTAACTCATTTTACATACATGTACCACCACCTTTCGTTGTCAGCCATTGCTTGTTTAATTTCGTGTTTATCAAGTTGCTTCTGTTGTTCAACTGATGGAATTAATGTGATTGATTTTCATATTATTGCCCGTCATGCACTGCATGGATAATTAGACGTCACAGATTTCAGCAATAGTGTGATGGGTACCCATGGGAGGAGACGAAAGAAGAAGAATAATAATAATAATAATAAGAAGAAAAGAATCTTATCAGGCCACTTATTATTAATTGATTTTGAGATGAAATATTTAAGGTATGTTTAGGAAGAACTTGAGTTAGATTTGAGAGTTAAATAGAGCTGAAATTTAAGTTAATTTTATAAATGAAATTGAAACTATTTAATAATTAAGGTGATAGAAATTTATGTATTAAAATATATATAATAATAGTGACGTTGAAAGTAATTTTAAAAAATAGAGTCGGCCTATGATACTATAGTGACACTTATTATAAGTTTAAGATAAGTTTTAAAAATTAATGTGAAAAAGTTCTATATGTAAAGACAATTTAAATTATTATATGATGAACTTCACGCATAATTAACAATTAATTTTAAAATGCTACAGGTCATCTCCGGCCGCCTTCTTTCTTTAATTTCCTTATAATACTCGCACCTCCAAGCATGCATACATGCATGTCTGCACACATATAAACCCTTGTTTACCAGGACTGATACCACAATCGATCACATGTAAGTATGCATCAAGATTTGTGCGCTGTGTGTGTGTATATATCACCTCTCTCTAATTTATCAATCCCATCCCCACATCTACGGTATTATATATGTATCTATTAATTACCACCAGAAAGCTAGATCATGAGACGGATATATGCATGGAATAGAATCTTCCATGATGTCCACGTACTCCAGACTCTACGTACGTATATATATACATGCATCCTGATCAGAAATCCCACCGCCCACCTTATATATATAATTCATTGTTATTGGATTTAATTGAAGGCGGTATATATGCATGTTTTTTAGTAATCTCTTCTTCTTAATATAATTCGATTTTGTATTTTCTAATTATGGTTGTTGGGTGTTAGGTTTTAAAAGTAATTTACTACTTCTATGATAACATATATGTCATTTAATACTAATCTGCTAATTAAAAAAGTTCATGATCGATCTGTAAACTTGCACTGTTTCCACCGGTGCACAAGCTGCGTCTTTTAATATCTGCCAAACTGTTCCACCCTCCTCAATTAAAATGATTCCGCCAGTTTGACTGGAAGAAGAGAAGAGAAAAACGCCGAGACATGTAGAGCCCACACCAGGTTGAGCTTCACGATGACATGCAGCAGAAGAAAACAAGCCTGAATCGATTAAATTATACACCGGGCTTTCCATTTTCCAAAGTGGAGATTTTACCTTTTAAAATAAATTAGTTAGCGAAAAATAATTCATAAATGATATAAGATTAATTAATTTTACTCATAATTTTGATATAAGACTATTTTTTTCAATACATTCCTATACTTATGAATATAGATTTTACCTTATTAAAATTAATTAACTAATAAAAAAAAAATTTATAATTCAAGTGATATAAAAGCCTCAGTTCTTCTCGTTATTTTCAATATAAAACTATTTTTTCCAACATACCTTTATACTTATGAGCTCTTTATTAGAGTACTCTATATAACATACTATATGTAATATACATGAACTAACTATGATATCACGAAAATTTTACACTATTAAAATTAATTAATTAATAGAAAAAAAATTACAAGTAATATAAAAATTTCAGTTTTAATTTACTCATCAATTTTGACGTAGATTATTTTTCCCAACGTTACAATCATCAGCTTGCTCCTATTTCCTCCATCTCTCTCTCTCTCGGATTTCTCTGGTATGACGCTTCTTTCACTAAGCAAGCTTCCATGTGGGTGGCAAGTTGGGAATGTTTGTTTGTGTGTGCAGGGGTTGAACGTTCATGGGCACCGTGCAGCTTTGAATCCTCCTACCGTGAATGCCGCCAGCACTCCTCCCACCATTTAGCTCCTGTCCTTAATTAATTTGTCGCCTAATGATTCACAAGCACGCCTTGAGATTGCAGATGATCGATGCATCGATCAACGCCTTTTCTCTTTGTCTAATTAGATGAGAATCAATTAATAAAGTTAATTTACATCCGTCACTTACCCAACCCTGTGAGAATTAGAACCCAAAAAGCTTACGTCGTGCCCATCCAAGGCCTGATCTGACAAAGAAAATGTCGAGTACCGTCTTTTTCCCTGAAAACCCTTTAGAAAACTGCGGCATGCACACACATATATATATGTACGTTTGATCTGCTCACACTACGCTACATCTGCCTAGCACATGACCGCATGAAGTTTCTTATTCATAATATATACTTCGGTGAACCGTCAAATATATATATATATATATATATATATTGGTCTTCTAACTAACTCACTATTAGAAAGAAAAAAAAAAGACAGATTTTTGCTAGATCTGAAATTACAGCTTTGGTGGATCATGTTCAAAACAGATGCTTGATGGTTTCCTTCAATTAATGTAGAGTGAAGTATGGGCCTAATGGGCGTCCATACATGCAATCTATAGAATGTGTTTATTTTAATTCTGATCATAATGTTAGTGTTTTTGCTTAAATTTGATTCTAGAATTTTACTCCACTTATGAGGTAAAGGCCGGAATGCCAATCAGGGCATTATGCTTCCAGCCGCCGGTTTATTAATGTTAGTCTTTTGTCTGCTTCAAATTCTTGTTATGCCATTAAATGAGTGTATTAAATGCTCTATTTTGATATTTTGATAATGTTTATAAAATGCTGTACTGTACAAAAGGATATATATATATATATATATATATAGAAAATACACTCTAGTAGTGCCATTAGAGTGTATTTTCTAGTAGTACCTTAGATGAATGGTCTAGATTTAATTTGAATTATTTAAAAAATTTAAATCAAAAAATACTTTTTTAAGTAGATTTTTAAAAATAAATTTTAAAAAAATATATAAAAAAAATATCGTAAAAGAAACGTAACTTAAAGATTAGACATAGAAATAATTTTATACCAATAAAAAATTAACACACACACACATGTGTGTGTGTGTATATATATATATATATATGTAAGGTTGGTCGAACCTTGTTTTCCAATCATATATAATAGGCCGAAGAAGCTCCGCTCCGGTCAGAGAAGTTTCAAAACTCTCGTGTGGGTCCAGTAGTGGTAATAGCAGAGTGGTAGTAGCCTACATTGATTGCCCCTGAGCACGCATATATATATATACACACAAGCATGCGGCAGACAGGTGGGGACCGTGTAAGCTAGCGTAGTTGTGAGATAGACAAAAGAAAGAAACGAGATCGAAGGGGACGGGGCCGGGGCTGCTGCCTGCTGGCTTGTGTATAAGAGTTGGTGTGTGTAGATCGAGATCGAAGTGAACCAGTTCCACACACACACACAGTCACACACCCATGGCTTTCTTGGTAGAGAGGTGCGGGGAGATGGTGGTCTCCATGGACTCACACAAGTCAACTCCGGCTCCATTCCTCAGCAAGACGTACCAGCTGGTAGACGACCCCAGCACCGACCACATTGTGTCGTGGGGAGAAGACGACGCCACCTTTGTGGTTTGGAGGACCCCCGAGTTTGCTCGAGATCTCCTACCCAACTTCTTCAAGCACAACAACTTCTCCAGCTTCGTCAGGCAGCTCAACACCTACGTACGTACGGCTGTCACAATATATATATATATATATATATACATATATCTCCCTCGCTCCACACTAAACCCTTCGTATATTTAAGCACCCAAACATATATATATATTAATTAAGCTCCTCCACCTTAATTTGCTGTTGGCTGCATCCACAATCAACATGTCAATCAAAGCTCATGTACGCCTCTCGGTTTGTATTTGTCGATCCGTCTTGTGTCATTTTTCCAATATTTCTGTATCAACCGACCATTAATTGTTTTCTCCGTGATTTTGTTCCTGGGGTTTTGATTGAGTAGAGGTTGAGTTTGAAATTTTTAAATAATATTTTTAAAAAATTAATTACTAAGATATCATGCACTTTACTGCATGTATTCTTGGATATATACATACAAAAGTAAAAAGGAAAAAAGATTTTTTATAATATATGATAATATATTAATCTTCCTTTTACACATATAAAATCAATTTAAATTTTAATAAAAATTAATATTACACACATATACATAGATACATACAAGCACATGTATGTATAAATTTGACAGTTGTATGTTCTTGTGTAGGGGTTCAGAAAGATGGTGGCGGACAGATGGGAATTTGCCAACGAGTTCTTCAGGAAAGGTCAGAAGCATCTGCTGTCTGAAATCCACCGGAGGAAAAGCTCCCAGATCCCTCAGCACTACCACGACCCAATAACGCCGCCGCCTTTCATTGGCACGTACGGGATGGACCGACGTGGTTGGAGCGGTCTTGACGCCTCGCCGGTCGTAACGTCGGCCGTCGGCGGCAGCGCAGACCACCACGTCCTCTTGGCTCTGTCCGACGACAACCAGAGGTTGAGGAGGAGGAACTCCTTCCTCCTGTCCGAGCTCACCCACATGAAGAATCTGTACAACGATATCATCTTCTTCCTCCAACACCACGTCGGTCCGGTGCCCGCCCACCCGAGATCGGTGCATGTTGGTCTGCAGAGAAACGCCAACCGACAGGATTTACTGGAGATTGGTCCTTCCCATGATCGTCATCGCCCCAGGAACGGCCCCATACAAGGTGTTGGACAAGATCGGTATGTGAAACTGTTCGGCGTGCCACTTCATGGGAACTCCAAGAAGAGATCGCACCCTGCAGAGGAGGAAGAGGATGAGGAAGATGATGAAGTGATGATGAGGAAAAGATCAGACTGAGCGGTCTCTTGATCCGAATCTGTTCTCCTTGGATAGTGTTTTTTGTTCTAGAAACTTTAGAAGAAATTGGTATCATTACTTATTATTAACCGATAGATTAATTTTATAAGTAGGCGTTCAATTAAGCAGTACCAGCTCGATCTGGTGGCAACATTGCTGGGGACATCGATCTAGCATTGATTTCATGTAGTTAGAATCTCCACCTTCTCTCTAGCTCACAATCACACCCACCAATATTCCAATGAGATCAGCAATGAGACAGCACAGTTATTTTTTTAGGAAAGAAATTAAATATGATCATCATACATCAAAATCAAAACATGACCATCCAAAAAAAAAAAGGTACCGTGTTTAAATGTTCGATTTGGAAGATTGATTCGAAGGATAATATCATGTGCCAGACCTTTTGATAGGATCAGATCTGATATCTAGGCATCCATATGTTAACAAATTAACATCAGCTAGCCTCGTTCTTGTTTTGAAAGACTTGGATGAAACTGGAGTAGCCAATGAAGTGGATACTCAACTTTAGATGGAACAAACCAGTAATAAGATACCTTTTTCATGGACTCAAAAGAGAAAAATGGAACAGATCGAATATGCATAGAATGATGGAAGACTCGTGATCTTGGGATCATATCTCCATTTTTTTTTTTCGCATCCCCCGTTTTTGAAGGATTCACTCGATATCCGAGAGGAAATTAAATTAAAAGCTAAGGATGCTGCACATCGGGACCCAATTGTATGAACCACTTCCGCTTTAACAAAAATATTTCATCTAACACGGCTATAGAATAATCGATCAACAGCAAACAATTACAAGTTGGTCCAGTAGTACGTCCACCACAAGCCCTATTAGGAAGAAAAGAGAGAGAGATTTGAATCTAAGCAAAAGCATTACAGCTATTAAACAGACATTCAGACTAATCTACTCGACAGAATTGATTTATTTTGCTTGTTGTTGGGTTTCATATGACAGGGCAAGCTTTATTCTCAACTTTTGATGCAAAAGGAACAAGAAAATGGGTTTCATATGTGAATCTAATCAATTCGAGTACCACTATTCAATGCGAAGGCAAAACAGTAGTTGTGAAAAAATAGCGACAAACCCGAGGTGTTTCTGGTTACTGCATCACTGATTAAAAGAAGCATAGGAAACAAAAAATGAGGAAAAGTAAGAAAAAGACCAAGCTGTAGAGAATAAAGCTGACTTAATTAGTTTAGGGCCATGTTCAATTCGTCTCTTATGATTTTGGCATCACAGGGGTCCCATGCCTGTAATAAATACTACCAATGATCCAAACATACATCTTTCAGCACCAAAAAAGGAATCCCACAAAACAAGAAACTTTTCAATCAGTATGTGAAAGCAGGACTTTTCTGTTACCGAGTTTAAAATATATTCTTGATGCAAAAAACCAGAATTCACATAAAAGAATCAGCCCAGGTATCTGGATCTCAAAATTGACTATAAAATGAACCCCAAAACAGATGACCTTCGAATGACATTTTAATCACAAATTTGGTAAATTTTCATGCCTTTTTGTAATGTCATTCAAAGGTCAATTTTGTTGTATTTGTGTCATAATTGATTTAAAAGTCAATTTTAAAGCATGTTTACCATTCTCTAATAGAAAATAAGGTTCTTGATTTTAATCGAAAACCCCAAAATGCATGTCTTTGTAAACATCCACCAATCACTTCGCCTTCTTGGGATCTAAGATGCGAGAAGAGGGAAATTGAAGTTTGCATTACTACAGCAGCTGCACTGAATTATGGAAATGAAATGTGTATATATATGGTACACTACAGCACACACGGCAACATTGTGCTCTGTGGTCTCTAGAGCCACAAAGAGGGTACTCGTGTGTGGGAACAATCTACGAAGTCCCCATTAATCTAATCCCAGAAAAATAATGTAATCTACAATCACCCTAACAAGAATGCAGCTACCTTCGCTTCTGACTCCTTGATAGGGGTCTTTACAAGCCATCCAAGATGGTTGGTAGAGATTGGTGCAGGGACAAGTTGGTCTTTCGCTCCATAGACATTTATATGGTTCAAAAGCCAAGTAAGATCAGTTGCATGAAGAATTGCACATTAGCTAAAGATTATTCCAGGACATTGGTTGGCCAGAGTTTCCTCCACATGGTGATCTCCTCATCACACTGGAGCCTCCTAATTCCTCCATAGAAACCCTCTGCCCCATTTCCTTCTTCTCGATGATCCTTCCGGTTTATCAATGTCCGTCTCCATCTTGAACCACTTGCATAATGATTAAATTCCAACACTACAGTGTCTGCATGCAAAATCTTACGTAAATAGAGAGTTCATTAAAAATGTAAACAGAAAATATAGGCATGTGATCAGTCAAAAATAAATATAAATTTTAAATATGTAAATAAAAAATATTTTTATCAAAACATGGAACATTGAAGTAACACTGGCAAGATATGATGTAAAAAAGTAGAGATACAGAAACGATTTCTTTCCAGCCAGTAATACTGAATGTATCAGTAGCCACAAAATGTAGGCACAAGCAACGAATTTTGTCATCCCAATAACCACCTTTAAGAGATTCAGACAGTTGTGGGCTGGCTACCTATAGCAGAGGGACATGGATAGAAGAAATACACAAATAAGTGATTGGAAATCTTCTCTGGAAACAGGAATTTTTTCCCTCATGTGATCATTCAATACATAACATACTGTTGCACAAGAAAAATATTAAACTTCATGGTTGAGAGTCTGATTGTTATGAATCTTCTGATTCTTGAATTAAATTGGAGAAAAGTTTGGAAATCTCAGATGTCAATGTTCAAAGGTTATGTTTGTAAGCAATAAAGACAATCCCCAATATATTAAACAGTTTTGAAGGCAAATGTATGATATCACTACTAGAAATTGTTGGAATAGTTTCACATTGGTTAAAATAACGATTGAATCTAGGCTTATATGATGATGGATCCTTTTTCTTCCAACATGATATTAGAATAGATTCATATACATTCACCTATAGATACTTTTAGATGTATAAATAAAAAATCACAAGTAAGAGAGTGTTAAAATGGTTTCACATTAGTTAAAACAAACTCTGAATTTATACTTATATGATAATAGACCTTCCACTCATTATCAATTGATTTTGAAATAAAATCTTAACAAAAGTAAAATTGAAGGAAAAAATTTATTAGAATATTTGTCATTTGTACCAAGAAAATGGTGGAAGGTTTAACTAACATCCAAAGGCACCATAACATCTTTAAAATCAAATTTTTGCTGCCAGCAACTATACAATGTCTCATGGTATCTCCTTGAAGCAACTTATGCCAGATGTTTTCACCTTGAGTATTACTAGTTGTCACAAATTTGAATTACTAGATGCATACAAACAAGTAAATTTGTTGATGAATATTTGCATTTCCTTACCACTTTTGTGGCAGTGGCAGTGAAGGTCCATTCCATCACACGGATCCAAGTGACCAACAACCCCATACCACCAACCTACCAAGAAATGTAATCCATAAAGCATGTCAAAACATGAACGATATTTTACAAAGAAAATAATGGAACTAAATGACAATATTACTGCAAGGAACATCACATTTCTTAAGAAGTATGAGAACACAGATCATAATAATCAGTGTGGTAAATTTAATGTTCTGCAACTGCTACCTAATAAATTCATTATTACTGAAATTTAGGGTATATCAATCAGCACATTATTTAATGGCATATACCATAAGGAAATTCTTTGTTCCTTCTCCATTGAATCTCAACGTGATCACCAGGACACAATTCTGTTAAACAGTCTGAGACATGCAAACCATGAGCTACTGTTTCAACTGGTGGAGTTCTCACCCTGTCCCATTGCACTCCATCTTCAAACACCATGGTGCGCCGCCCATGTGGTGGATATCTAGAGATGAAAGAAAAACATTGCAAGGTAAGTATCAAAGTTATCTGTGAACTAGAAATAAAAAATTTGCAATTTGATCAAGAGGATGTCAGGACAATTCACCAACGAATTATATGAGTTACAATGAACATAGGAAAAAATATATATATGTGTTTGTGTATTTCTATGAGCATATATTCCTGCCTATTAGAAAAATTTACCGTTAGGCACCTTATATTTCTAATAACCAGAACCAGATTTGAAAAGGTATATTCAGAGGGACAAGTAAAAGGCAGATGAAATATTTTATATTGTGAGAGAAAATAATTTATTAAGGTTTTGCAGGTACTTATGCGTGAGCTTATGTGTTTTATGTTCTCCTTATATTGTTTCTATATATAGAGACCTATATTTTATGAATGTGGAAATATCCAACTTTCACTTATTCTCTTGTTTTCACATGGTATTAGAGCTTAGGGTTTGAGAGTCTTCTATGATAAAAGATTTAGGTAAGGAAGAGAGAAATCCTAGAAACACTTTCCTCCCAATTAAATGTATGTGAAAGCAACACTATTATTTTTTGTAAATGAAAACAGCATTATTATTTGGCATATGGATCAGAATATGATAGTCACTTATCCAAGAAGAGCCTCCCATGCACCATCTCACAATTAAATTATATTAACCAAAATATATTGTTACTACTGAAGATTAGATAAACACAAAATTTGACTGGCATGAATAGATGGAAAGATCATATGTACCTTGCAAAAAATGTATCAGTGCTGCAATCATAACTAACTTCAGCATCATAACATGATAACATGAAGCCAACATGCCCATTCTGCCAAAAGAAAACCTAAATCAAAATCTTGGAAATCTACTATTAATTCTTTCCCGCAAAAAGACTTTTATTGCTCAAAAGCCTAAAGCACAGATCATAACAAAAATTACTAGCATAGAACTTGACATGACTGACAAAATAAAGCCAATAATCAATCCTAGAGTATAGAAGCATAAATCAATACCTCACGGTTGTAGACCTGAGCAGGAAACCAGAATTTGCCACCTTCAAGTGAGAGATACAAATACATGATCGAATCGAGTGGCAAACAGCTTCTAGACTTTGTACCAAAATCAAGCTTGGACTTGAGCCAGACAAGAGGCCAAACAGATGAAAAAAGCCCAATCAACCAATTAGTGCTACCATAACTGCTTCCATTAGTGTAACTCCTTGAGGCAGCATAGCACTGCCACTCTCTCTGTGCTGCGGGACCAATAACTCTACCCCATTTTTCGTCCATGTGAATCTGCCACAAATGGTCACTCCTGCACATCTCCTTCAGTACACGGCAGACGCCTGCCATGTTGCACAAGCCTGCTGGTGGAAGACGGCTGAGAATGCACTCCAAGGCCAATACTGGCAGGTCTAGGACCGACATCTCCTTGGTTGGCTCCTCCTCCACTTCCACTGGTTTCTTCTTTGCAGACATTCTCGATGTGATGCTGAGGATGTCAACAGCAGTCGATCGGATATTCCTCAGCCAGCACAAGCAGAGGACCGAGAATTCCTTGCAGAGCAACAGAGATAGCAAGCTCATCTCATTCACCCATGGGGGGAGTGGTTTCAAAGAGAGAGACTTGAAGAGGAGGACAAGGAAGGAGAACAAATATAACAAGAATAATAACATTATGATAGAAATGGCTGGATGAAGAGTGGGAGGGAGGATTCAACAAAAAGCCCAACTGTAATTGGTGTTCCTCATAAAGATCAAACCGAGGTATTATGAAAGACCAAGAAGCCCGTACAAAAGCTAAAGATGATAACTTTTTGAAGAAGGAAAATTAATAATCTAGGAAGACTGGTGACGAGATCTCTCCGGGAATCGACCAGCGAATGATTTCTTCTATTTAGTTGGATTGAGCTGACGCGGCAAAGCCCACTACAGCATCTAAGCAGCAGGGAGGCTTCGTAGAATCGTAGGTCACTGCTGACAAAAGAGGGGGCCAGAACACAAAGCTCCCACCTTGTGATCGAACATTAGATTAAACAAAGCCCAGATCACTATAACCAGTAAGGGGAGAGCTCCGAATTCACTTTCTCAAAAGAAACAATTGGGTGGTATATCAAGTGCGGTGGGTGCAAGCCAATCTGCGGGATAACAAAAAAATTGATGTTAAAGGTGGCGGCAGAATCAAGTGTAGATTATGCAAGGTGTATGAGGGCTGATTACCGGAGCAATAAACCAAATGAAACACCCAGATTGGCAGGAGAATGAGGGAACCCAATTGCGGGAAACAGGAAAAGGTCCGACCTGGAAAGAGAAATGAGGGGTTTATCAATAGAACTGCAGAGAGATCAATTATGGAGTGGTACCCACTCAGTTCGTCCAAAATCTTCACCACCCACCACAAGTGACAGCAGGTCACCAAATCAACAAGCAGCCCACCTTCCCAATCCCTCCCCTCTATCTTCTAAAAAAATTAGTAATTAGATAAAGAGGGAGGAGAAAGTCAGAAAGAGGAAAGTTACGGCTTAAATGACTTGCGCGGATGTTAACCTCCGTTGGTCTGTCTTCCCAGGTTCAAAGATTTCTCACCAACCGTTATTCCCCTCACTTACCACAACCCAAAATCTGTGTATCACGGGAAAGATCGATCATCCAATCCATCGAACAAACCAAAAGGAAAAGGTAAAATTACAGAGGATGGAAGAGGAGGTCATCGATGACTTCCCTAGTCAGTGGATACGACTGGCGCAGTGAAATTTTTGGTACCGTGGAATGGTTGGGGAGCTAAGCTACTCCACTTCCCTGTTGCTGTCTCCGCACTGAATATTAAAAATTCCCACCACACCATGAGCCGCCTTCGATCTAACAGGTGGATCTAAGGTCAATCATTCTCTCCAAAATTCACCCCACCCCCAACTAACGGGTCTAGCCGACCGATGACTCGACGTTCGAAGGACCATCGCTGAGCTTTGTTGGAGATTTCGTGGGAATCAGGGAAGTAGACCAACACATGCGGAAGATGAAAGGAAGTTTTTTCGCTTTGGACGGCGGCGACCCACCGCCGGTAGACGGCGTCCGGCGGCCGATGGTAATTTGTCACAAATATTAAATATGTCATTTAAATATATTTTTTCCCGGTTAATGTCAATTTTACACGTTCTGTATTCAACCCAATTATGATATTTGCGAAATAATAAAATTTTTTATAGCTTTAAGAAATTGAGAAGAAAATATTTTGTATAATGTTCTGTAACTCAAGCTTCTGCAAGTGTATATCTATGAATTTTGTCGATTTTGTATTACTCACTTTTGTGGCGTTTAATCTAAGTTTGTTTCACAAAATTAATAGATACGGTAAATTTGAAGTTCACGTTCACAAAATTATTTTTTATTTTTCTTTTAAATAATTACAGTAAAAAAATTTATTTCTATTATATTATTTATTAAAATATATATCTTTACTATGTTATTTAAAAATAAAGAAAAGGAGCTATGATATATTTTGTACACATATTGCCTTTGAGATCAGGAACATGTAATGTTTCAATTCAAATAAATGCAAATTAGTTATATGATTATAAAAAGAATAAAATTTAACATTTGCGCTCATGTTTAGTTAATTGAGTGTCTCGTAATCAAATTTTAAAACCTATAATAAAAAAATACAATTACTAAAGAATGTATTTCAGATTTGATTAACTAAATAAAATCATTATATGATGAGTTCAATGTACACTCTGAATTTCGCATAATTCAATTTCAATTCTACACGATTTTTCATATATTATTATTATCGTATAAATTCACGTACGTATATTTTTATGACCTAATTTTTAATTTATTATATAAATTTAATATTATTTATTTCATTACTTTTAATTTTAACTCTCTCCTCTAAATTCGAATATAAAAAATATATATTATCAGACGTTTACCGTAAGTACTTAAAGTAATGAAATGGTTACGTTAACCTAATATATTTTCTATCTCGAAAAAAAATCTACGGAAGGTAAGACACATGAAAGTGATGTTTTAATAATTAAGAAACTTTCTTTTTTTTCCTTGACAAGTGTGTTATGGTTATATTAAAAAATGTAGTTGTGAATGTATAAAATATTTGAATAATATTTTAAAAAAATAAAATTTTAAACCTAAAATATTTTAAATTTTTTTAACAAATCTCACAATTAATAAAAAAATTTGACTTTATTTAGAGAGAACTTTGGTCAACATTAAAAGTTAGATAAAATTAAGATTAAAGTTAATTTTTTAAATATAATTGAAGCTATAAAATAATAAAAATAATAAAAATCTATACAATAATATTATTATTAAAATTTTATATAAGTTAAAATTAAACTAACAAAACTTTTAACGATAGAGAGACTTTTATTCAGTCGACATTATTTGAAAAAAATCGTCTATTGTTACGGAAGGACCAAAAGGTGGTCTGAACACGTGGGCGTGGGATGGGAGAAGGACAAACATCTCTTGAAAGGCATCGTTTGTTGGGCGTCGGATTTTACGTTTTTCGAAAAGTATATCATTTATAATGATATTAATTTTATTTTATAAATAATAAAAAATATAAAAATTATTTAATAAATATTACAGTAAAAAAACGTAATTTTATAATCTCAAACAACCAATTGGTGAAAGCGTCGCGGCATTATGCCGTTGCAGAGAGGAAGAAACTTTTGTCTGCCCGACCGATAATACATAAGATTTTTGGTTCGCGCCAACAGTGAAAAGGTTTTGGATGTATCGGCTATAATAAGGTATTGTTATAAGTTTGACATGTTAAGGCAATATTATCTTTTAAAAAAAAACAGGAAAAGAAAGGTAAATTATATGGAAGATTAGAAGAAGCCCACCGTACACCTGGGGTTGGAAAAATGATCCGACTCTTAGTACAGACCATTAGCATTCCAAGCTTGTGCTTTCGTTCAAAGTACAATGACGGACGGATACATCTACAATACTATTATTAACAATAATAAATATGTAAAACTGAACAAACTACTTTTAGCTTTTCCACAGGTTGATGTTTTGTTTGTACGCGTGCAGCAATAAAGTTGGACAATGGCCGACCATGCATTCATGGATGCTCCTCTGTCGCCCACCGCAGAGGCCAGAGGGTAGACTTTCTCACAAATCTTCTCACAAAAACGCTTGTAAGAATAATTATTTTGCAACTTTAAAAGTAATAAACTTCACAAGTCCCCATCTCAAGACCTTCCATTTAAGGCTCTGTTTGTTTTGAGCTAATTTCAACTCTGTAAAGTATAGAACTGCTACAGTATAAATAAACATGATTAAGGTTACGGTATTTACAATAGCACAGATAGCGTAGCACTAATGAAGCCAATTGCTGCACCCGTGAGCATACCTGCAAGCTTATACCGATCGCGTGCTGCGCCTTCCGTCGATTACATCTTTGCCTGTTCCTCATTGCGTGCTACGTCTTCCATCGATCGCGTCTTCGCCCGTTCCCCATCGCATGCTGTGTCTTCCACCGATCGCATCTTCGCCAGTTTCCCATCGCCGCCCTTGCGCCCCCACCTGCCGCTGCGTCTTCAAAATGTTGATTTTGAAGTTGCAAAATTATTTCACGTCCTTAATTACATGATAATGTAATTGTTCTCAGAGGTGCATTGAAATGAACAAAGTAAATGCTATGTTAAATTCAAACATAATTATTTAATTAGTTAAATCATGTTAAAAGTATTGATAAATATTGTTAATTTTCAATTTAATTACCTAATTAGTTGTTAAAGTTATATATTAATTATCTAATGACGTTATTTAAATAATTATTTAATTTTTTAATTATTTCGATGCATAAATTTTTAATAAAGCCAACTCACAAAAATTCCAAACTGAAATCGCAGATAAACGCAACCTTAGATGATATTTCAATATATCAGTATCGAGACTTAAGACTTGTATGAAATATCATACGCGATACAATTGGATTACATTAACACATCTAATCACGTCCGTATGTGCGTAATTGCCCCGACTTAAGTCTTACAAGTCCAACATTAGCAACTCAATAATGATCGCAAAGTTGCAACTCCTACCACTAGCGCTAGTATAAAAAGGCAATGAAAAGCAAGGCAACTACGCTTCTCATATTCAAGTTTGACTGTAATACAAAAAAAAGTTGTTTCATAATTTATCTTCATAGAAACTAAACACGGCTTATGTCCACGCGACTTTTATGGATCTGAAAGGCAGGCGTGATCCAGCTACCACAGCTGCACTGGATACCTGACCAGTTGAAGTACCCTAAGCGTGCTTCACAGTGGACACAGGAGAGCTTGCCCTCCAAAGCACCTTCTTCCACTGAAAGTAGTAAACAGTGTCAAAATTCGGATGAAAACATATGTGCATTAAATATGAGAAAGATGCACTTACATGTAAAAAAATTACTTATATTTTAAAAAACTAATGAAAACAGGCAGGGCTACAATAAATTCCAATGCACCTCATCATTGGTAAAAATCATATCATAATTTACATGAGAAATTGCAATCAAGTGATTATTAGTAGCTAGTATTATACATTAATCTACACCTGCATATACAAAACAATTAATTCTGATCCATTTATCATCATTAAAAAACGAACATACCATGACGTGTAGTGATTTTCATGAAAATATAAAAACAGGTATTGTTTGCATAAACAAAAGATTTTTAAATGAAAATTAAAAGTTTAACCTGATGTCATCCACTGCAATGGCTCAATAAATAAAGAAGAGCATTCTTCGGTTGTTCGACCAAGAGGATTCCCACTTTTCCTCTTCTGCCACCCAAAGCATGTCTCGCCCTCACCAGGATTGTGGCCAACAACATTCTCTTGTAGTGCAACAATTCTTCGGCACTTTTTACAACGATAAGACAGGGTTTTTTCATTATCCTTGTGAGCTGCCAGTCCAGCAGTTATTTCCGCAGGAATGCCAGGATCAGAACCAAATATTGAACTGTCAACTTTCTGTCCCCTGTAATAAGAATCACCTGAAAAATTTGTCGCAATCAAAACAAAATGTAAGTCCTTTGGTTGGGTGCTTATACAACTCAAAGACAAGAAGATGAAGACAGCTCAATGAGGCATGACCATGAATTCACATTCCAACAACCATGTCAACCCTACAGCACACCTTAAGAATGCGTAGCTTATTTTCTGATTTCTCTATCAACAACATACCCTGAAAGGATGCAACGAAGTCTACAGCTAAGTCATGAACAAATTCCAAATTCAAGTGGCAAATAGATAATGCTCTCCTAACCAAAATTTCATGATCAATTGTATCTAATTTACAATCAGTCTTCATCAACACCTGATCAATGGAATCACAAAATCCCCCAAATTTTATCTAGGTGGGTTTAGGTATCGTGGATATTTCCATCAGGAGCATTTGTAATAGCAAATGTCATTCAATTCAAGGAAGCATAGAACAGAGCATGCTAATGGTATTTATTTTGCATTTTGGGCCTACAATAGATGTCTTTGCATGATTAAGAGAGAGACCGGAGTATTTTTCAAGGAATAAAATAAAACTTCAGCATAAAAAAGAAAGTATGGCATTGACATGTGGTCAAACCACTTTATGGGAGGAAACCCACCTAATACTTTTAAACGAAACCTCTTATAAATGGGGCTAGCACGGTCTACTTTGAACTGCATCTCCTCAAACATTTTTAACTGCAATTAGTTAAAGAACTAATAAGCCAAAAAAGAAAAAGAAAAAAAAGTTAAAGAACTCGTAAACTTCTAGATACTTACAAAAAGCAACTTATCTAGGACCTAAAACATATCATCTCTAATTCACACAAATCCATTCTAACCTGATCAAGGAAACCATCATTTGGAGAAACAGATTCACAACTTTGCCGTAAAGATTCAAGTGCATCTGCAGGCATGATCATGTAAGCTACAACTTAGCACAAAGAAAAGATTGAAAAAACAAACAAATCATATCAAAGCAATGGGGTGCATATACCGATTTCAAAACACAAAAGAACAACAGAGAACCAGATACCTTCTAGAGATTTCTGTTCACTTCTCATCAGATATGCTGTAATAACAGCTGCACTGTGAAGAAAGCATGAGATAAAATACAATCTGTTATTATTTATATCATTATGTATAATCTGTTGAGTAAACATACACCACATACCATGCTTGCTAGTAAATTGGATCTTAAACATAGTGAAAAAAGCAAAGAGCCATCAATTGATTTGAGAAATGACATCAATCATATGAGTTGATAGATATTTTAAATGTCCCATCCTTTCAATTATCTAACAAGTGTTCCATAGTCACCAATCTAACTCCATTCATTTAGAGTATTCAAAAACATGAGTAATAAAACTGCTGCTCATCTTCCAAATTACATGCAAAATCTCAATTTCATGAATGAGCATTTCACGTAAATATTTGATGCATCTCACATTTAACCAACAATAGAATTATAAATGAATATGGTTCTGAAAAGTGAAAGATAATTCACAACGTTCATTAGTATATACCATCTTCATTTGATATTTGATGACCTTTTCTCAACAAAAAGAATTAAGAAATTCTTTCTCAAAAGGTTTTTGATACAGTATTACAGATAGTATATTTTCCAAGATAATAATGTTACAAGAAAGAGTCCAGCAATCAACACATCATTTGTTTCATTACCATAGGCTGCAACAGTGCAAGCTTCATAATCTTCAAAGCAGTTACTTAAATATGACAGATTGAAATAAAATATCTAGTACAAGAAACGAACCAAGAAATCACCATCAATCAAAATCTCAATATAAATGCTGCATACCTTCTAGAAACACCAGCAAAGCAGTGAACCAAAACAGAACCCTCCTTCCTGCAGCTATCAATAAAATCCAAGCAGACATCCAAATAATCCAAAAGATCCTCCTCTTCCATGTCTCTAAGCGGGACTGCCATCCTTGTCAGCTTCAGCTCAGGCCCAGCATGCTCAAGCGAGTACAGAAGCTTCCCAGGTGACAACGCCTTTGGTGACCCATCATACTCATCGTCTGAACTTGAAGGACTCCCAGGCCCTCCAGCATAAACCTTCCGTACCTCCTCTGTCAAGATTGAAATTTCGGACCGCCAATCGGAGAAGAAAGACACAGAAGCGGAGCTGAGAAGTGAGAGCACATGAGTGATCTCCATGCTCCCTTTCTGAAGCACATCGACAGCATCGTGGATGTTGCCAATGAAGAGGTGGTCCCTCACCAAGTAAGGCATGATTGACACACCACCAAAAACTTAAACACTCCACCTTTTACTTAAAAAATAAGCAACCTGTCACAAAAAATGCCTCCCCCACCAAATTGTTGCAAGGCAAGGTACCAGGAGAGTTTAACATTTAAGCAGTGCAGGTCCAAAAAGGGCCCAAATGGCTACGACCCTTGAACTAACAAACAGCATGAACTACAAGTGCAATCATAACCCCACAACACAACCGACCAAAGAAGCTTTAGGCCACCTGGGGTGTAACAAGCACTCTCAGTTACCACACCCCTCTTAGCTCAAGTCACGGCTTTGGATTGAAAACAAAACAACAACCTGTGAGCCAACCCCAATAAGTAAGAAATCTGGACAGCAAGAAAAGTGCATTGCATATTCAATCAAGAGACAGAACTAAAAATTTTAAAATAAGCAAGTGTATAATATAAAGAGATAACTCATCAAGCTAACAAGAAGAGATGAATATTTTACGTGCCTCAGGTAACTAGCAAAAAGGTGGTGGCCACAGCTCATGCCAAAGTCACGCCACACAATGACAAGGCCGAGCCGACTTGTGCAACATGCTGCATAACGCTGCCCTTCAGCAGGTTGACTATTAAATCACAATTCAACACATCACCACCACCTTACAGTGGGGCCAAGGTCAACTCTCAATCTCATCGTAACACCACCATCCTACGATGGGGCCTGAGTCAGCTCATATGACAGCAATTTAGCAAGTCATGATTCAGCTAATACTTACCTCTGGGGCATAACAGCCGGACAGCAAGAAACAACCAAGAAAAGGGTTCTAATGCCATATACCTCCATTATGAGGCAGTTAACAACATTCACACAACAAACGTTTTTCATAAAGATCAGGTCAGCATGCCTACTTTATTTCATATATATATCTGCTTTATCTCACAAACAATACCATAAATTGTCACGCAGGTGGTCATTCATGCCATGGCAACCCAGTCCAAAAAGGGTTCCTGCTATCATGGCATCGTGCATTCCCCATACAAATCAAACAGTAACCAATAAATTACTCCAGAAAGCATAGACGACTAGATCCGTTTCTCGGCACTAATATTGCCGTTGGTACCAACCCTAGGTGCTTAAGGGGGAGAAACCCCTCCCAAACTCACATAGACCCTTACCACTAACAAGGAAAAATAAGCCACTAACATACAAGAAAACTAAAAATAAGCCACTAACATACAAGAAAACTAAAAATAAGCCACTAACATACATGAAAACTAAACCAGAAATCTTACATACCTTGGAAGCTCGGGGGCGGTTCAGTTCTCCCTTCCCTTGAAACGTTGGCCGATCACGACGAAGCACGAGCCGAGGGGCAGATCCTTCTTCCCTTCGCCGCTTCCGCGTGCTAGACTTGTGCGACTGAATCGTCACCACCCACGCAGCGACAACAAGACCCTGCACAGTATCCAAAAGGGAAGGGGGTTGATCCACGAGCCCTGTCCTTCCTCCAAGCGAACCAGGGAAACTATAACTCACCTCCTGTAGTACTACACAAAAAATCTCCACCGCGGCTCCACTAACTGCCACACGCGATGGTCGGCGAAGGCGGCTGGGGCTTGAGGGCTACGGACGAAAAGGAAAACGAGGGCTTAGATGAGGACAATCGGGAGAAAATTATACTCTCTCTCTCTCTCAAGGAAAACCCTTCAAAAGAAAGAGGGTTTCCTAAGGCACCACCAAAACCAACGAAAGACGCCTCTCTTCGGATAGAACCAAAACAAGAACAAGTGTTTCTCGTTACACACTGAAAATTCACTTCAAGAAAAGGCAAACTGGAAGGCAAAATAATGCGCGAACCCTAGACGCAAGGACGGGAGGGGAATCTAGCAGGTGCAGGACGAACGGGGGAAGAACGATCCCGATCGGCGACCAGGCCCTAGGAATCGATGGCAGATTTCACCACCCACGGCTCGTTTCGCCCCCGCGTCGCGCCACAACTTCCGTCGAGGAAGCTTATGAAGTCCTCGGCACGAGGGATAACCGTAACCTGGGAAACTCACGTGCGACAGTGCCAGGACGACGGTGACGTTTGGCTACGTGGAGTATTCGCGTGCTCTGATTAGAGGAGTTGAATTGTCCGTACATTATCAAGACACCTTTTCGAATTAAATAAAACTTTTAATGGAATTTTTATGGTGACGTTTTTTTTTCAGTTTGTCTGTACGTGTTACGTAATTATATTTTTTATTATATTTTATAATATATTTATTAAATAATTTTTATATTTTTTATTATTTATAAATTAAATTATTATTATTATTTTTTATTATAAATCATAAAATTTAACTAAGACAAACGTATTTTCAGTAACAAGCGTCAATGACTCCTTTAGAATATTTACTCTGATATTTTTAAAATAGATAAAATTAATTTTTTTCTTATTTTATCGTCAAACACGTTATCTTACTTATTCAAGTCTACTGCCACTATCATTGCTGTCACGAGCGCTATAACAGATTGACTTAGTTTAATCAACAAAAAATATTTAAAATATTTAAATTATAAAAAATAGTAATCATTAATTATATATAATTAATAATTAAATATTTTAATTTATAATAAAATAGATAATTTTTATTTATTATTTTACTTCTAACACAACGAATATGGTAAAAATATATATATATTAAAAAAAAACACAACGAACATGATTACTGGGCATGGTAAAAATAAATAAATAAAAACAGAACACACCAAGCAAACACAAGTTACACAACGGACGTGTCCGCTGTGTTAGCATTAACACAACAGACATGGTCAAAAAAAATTTTAAAAAAACTCAACTGTGTCAGCAACTGAAAAATAAAATAATAAATAAAAATTATCTATTTTGTTACGTATTAAAATATATAAATGTTGTATATATTATAAAATATAAAAATAAAAATTATCTAGTTTTTAAAAATATGTTTGTATATATTTAGTTATTTTAATTAAATTATAAAATAATATTATTTAAAATATATAAATATTAATGTGATATGAAATATAATGATATAATAATGAGAAGAGTAAATTAAGGAATATAAAAGTAACGATGAAACTTGAGAATATTCTTGAAAACTAAAAGTAATATTCATGAACTTAGCCAATGTTTACGGACGAAGATTTAAATCAAAATTAAATTTAAAGAGATTTTTATAACTATCAAGTTATTCTTTCAATTGTAAATAAAGTCGTTCATAAGAATCTAATACTATGTTTTACAATCGTTAAGACTTTCATGAATTAAAATTTAAATATAACAAAATAGTATTTTAAAAAATACAAAAGTAGAAAAATCATACAGAATTTTTCTTAATTTCAGGATCTGAGTTAAATTGTTAGTGTTGGTGGAAATGGGCAAATGAACTTATTAGAAAAAATAATCTTATATTAGAAAAGATAAGTAGAATTGAAATTTTTATATTATGTGTAAGTTCTTTCTTATTAATCAATTAATTATAATAAAATAAAATTTATATAATATCAAAATTAATCTACACATGTTATATGTAAAATATTATATAAAACATTTCAACGAAGGATTCACAAATATCACAACATAATAGAAAAAATAGTCTTACATAAAAAATAATAGATAAAACTAAAATTTTTATATATTTACGAATCATTTCTCACTGACCAATTAATTTTAAAATCCACGTACCAATGACATCTAATTAGGATCCGTGAAACAATGGTGGCGGTGGATTTGATTGAACTAGATTTGTCAATTCATCAAACCACATGTTAGGTCTCGAGATTTGAAATCCACTGAACCAATCTTATGTTTCAATGTGCTGATTCAGTTTCGCAGGGGTTGCCAACTAATTTATGTTGATATTAATTCAGTTTCGATCTTTACCACCATCAAATGTATAGCAGATTTATCATTCCCTTGCTGGAAACGGAGCAGGGCGAAAAATTTTGACACATTTACATGGCAATGAGAACAGAAAGAGGCTGAATCTAATCGAATTACCTCTTCTAAAGTGTAATTTATACTGTATACAAGAGCATCGAGCACATAGCCATGTTGGGTGTCGAAGACTAGACCCTTTAATCTCATGCCTTGAGAGCACTAAATTCGGATTTCCCAAGCCTCCTTGTCTGCTCCACTTGCTCCTGAGCTTGGTTTGGATTTGTTTGATTGGTTGTTTTCTGCAGCTCATCTGAAAATAAGAAAAATGAAGATGGACATTCTACTATGTTTTCTGTTGCATAGGTGGCGCGTGAAGAAGCTTGATGAACCCCATAAAGGTCAGCTTCCCATCGGCAAGCCGTACCCAGTCCCGGAGAACGGTGTAAACTGGAACTGAAGGACCAAGTCCAAGTTCCTGATACAGATAGCCGCGGTTAAAGATGCCAGGTGATTAAAGATGCCTCTGGAATGTCCAAAGAAGTCAGATGATTACCAAAGTAAGTTCTTCAATCATAATTGTCCTGTTATCGACCCTGTCAAAGAGGCCATAAGCATTATTAGCACGCTCCTGCCAACTATCCAATCCTTCAAGCTGATGCACACTCATCACAGCAGCAGAGAATTCTTCAAAGTCCAATTTTCCATATGGCATATTGCTTACCTGTGAAATTACAGAGAATGAAACGACAAACATGAAATTACAACAATTTTACTGCGATTGTAGTAAGCCCTCCAAAAAACAACCATGTAAAAATACCATGTTGACATAATCAAAGACCCCCGAATCCTTCGTTGCAGCTGAAGTCTTTGGCAAGGCCTGTAGAACAGTGACGTGCTTAAAGGTTTTCGTTGATACAAGAACTTTGACAAAAGGAACATACTCAAGATAATCAATATACCTTCTTGAAATTCTTCATGGTGATAAAACCATTCTTGTTAGGTCCCAATAATGCAAATTGCAGTTTTAGGTAGGACAGCTGAGATGCGGTCAATGTTTTAGCAAGAGCCTGAAAAGGATATACAAATCGGTTAACACTGAAACCCAGAGTGATAAAATGTCGAAGTACCAATCCTGAAGTGGTTTAAAGCCAAAGAAATAATATGGGAAGTAAGACATCAAGTAAATTAGATAACTCTGTATGTTAAAAATGCAGTAAAAACACCAACAACAAAGATGTTAACCTCACAAAAAACATGCCACCCATTATTTATGCCTTTATATATTAGATTAAGCCATAATCATATGCTAAATGATCTAAATAAAATGCTAAGAAGCTATGCATTACAAAATAGTCAGAATTCTAATTAAACCATTTTATGTATCCCAGTGTTGATTAGGACAAGAAACACGCACACATAAGTATATGGTTTTGCAAGAAAAGGCAACACACCCTCAATGCTGATCTCCGCAGACATGATGAGCTGAGATAATCTTTCACAAGCTTGAAGATTAGGATGTCAAAAGGAACTGTGGTCTCTTGATTTTCACTTAGTAACCAAGGGTGACCTACATTTATGAACAAGTTATAAAAGCCATGAGCCAGGGTATATCTAGCTATTTTTTGGCAGTAACTCACAAAGAGCTTGAGTGGCAGTCATTCTTCTACGATAATCCTTGGTCAGCAAACTCCTGACAAAATCCTTTGCTTCAGATGATAAGGAAGGCCAGGGCTCATCCTCAAAGCTAGCATCTCCCTTTAGAACGGCTCGGAATATACCTGACTCTGTGCGAGCCCAAAAAGGGCGCATTCCACAAAGCAAAATATATGTTATAACACCTATGCTCCACATGTCTGCTTCAGTGCCATATGATCTGTGCAGAACCTCAGGAGCAACATAATATGCACTCCCAACAATGTCATTCAACCGTTCATCTGCATGTCCAAAGAGATGTTAAACAAATGTGGAATAAGAGTCGAAAGAAGATTATTACTCAATTTCCCATCTTCCCACTTCAAAAAACACACCTGGTTTGACGAAATCCGACAAGCCAAAATCAATGGCTTTCAAAGGAGATGCCTCATCTTTTGATGCAAACAGAAAATTCTGTGGAAAATGTAGAAAAGAAAAGAAAACAAAGGTCAAGATACAAGGATATACATATTTCCCAATGTCCGTATGAAGCAAAACACCAGATAAATGGCAACCAAAACAAGCATGACAGCCTCCATGACTAACGTAAACATCAGTTAACATAGGCAGATATGAAAGGCATGAAGGCAATACAAGCTTTCTTAACTAACCTCTGGTTTGAGGTCACGATGAAGAACACCTTGCAGATGACAAAGGGAAACAACACTTAGTATTTGTACAATTATCCTCTTAGCATCACTTTCCTTGAACTTGCCTCCCCTGCAAATCCAAAAGTCACTCAAATAATTTGAAGGTAGTAAGAAATAATTAATTACAGATGCCATAAGATTTAACCACCATAAGAATGTCTATAGAACATGAATCCAAAGATACCTAGAGAGTATCCTATCTAAAAGTTCACCACCTTCGCATAACCTGAAAACATGAAATTAATACATGGTGAGTTAAAAAATAATAAATAAATAAAACATGGTGAGTTTAAAAATAAAAAACATGGTGAGTTGAAGTGTTGAACTTAAATGAAAACAAATTTCTTGGAAATTCCATACCATTTTAATTAATGAACATGTTGATATTAATTTCATGTATTCCTTTTCAAAGTCTATCATTATTAAGTGTAACACTACAATAACAATTCAAGCTATAATCCCACTAGGTGGAGTTAAATACAACAATCCTTTTCTTTCATGTAATTCTATTTATAGTCGAACTTTCAATTAAATTACATAAATTTAAATCATTCCTCATAATTTCTAACCAAGTAATTTTAAGTCTTTCTCTACTTCTTTTAATTCCCTTGCACTAATTAATTATTTTCTCCTAACTAGTGTATTTTTTGATCTCTTAAAACTATATGATCAAACGACTTAAGTCGATCTTTTCTTATCTTCAAATGGCGTAACCCTACTCTATAATCTCTATTCTGGAAAAATTGTTTTTTAGCTTATCCCTTATAATATTACCACTCATCTATATAGGTATACGGATCTCAATAATACTAATTTTTTGCATATAATCATACTTTATAACCCACTCCTAAGGAAATTATTAAGTGTAATGTTGTAACTACAAAATGTGGAAAGGTTTGAACCTACCCACCAATAGGAAAAAGGAAAGACCAATGCATCATAGTAATGAAAGATCACAACTTCCAAACCAGAATAAAACCTAAAAAATAAAACCACAACCAATCATCAATGACACCCTTTCTTCCAACCCTCGAATGAATGGCGAATATTAGATTGAATATTGTGTTTGGACTTTTTATTTTTATTAACTGATATGCTAAAACCTGATAACAAAGAACCAATATATTGCATGTCAGTGATGGAAATAATCCTAGTCAATATAAAGTAACCATTTTAAACTAATATCCATAGTTACAAAAAGGAAAATGATTCACTAATAATGGTCAGGCATCCAACATTATGTGAATAAGTAATTTTAAGGATGATGATTGCTCATTTAAACAATCACTGGAATAGAAAGAACATGTTGAGAAATTGCAATGAATGATTTCATGGAAGGAATACAGAATGAATAGCAAGTAAGGTGGTTATCTCAGACACTAGCCAAAAAAAATACACAATTCTAAAATGGAAGGCTGTTTTGAACTTACTCCATTACAATATACACATAATTTTCATCCTCATAAGCTTCTTGGAATTTCACCAGATTCTTATGTACTGCCAGAGCAGATAGTATTCTAACTTCTCTTCTAACATCTTCGATAGCTATGGCTGTTGACATCTGCATAGAGGGTATATCACTGATAGAATGAGCCAAACTTTTCATTTTTTAACCATGAATGGTGCATGGAAGTAAGAAGTATCAATAATGAATTTTCATGGAAAATTGACTTATTAATAACAAGGAGGCTAGGAAAGAATATAAGCAACGAGTGCATGCAAATATAAATTGAACTTCTTTACAGTATCAGCTAATAGCTAGGAAGTATTTTACTTTACAAGACAAATGAAAATTTAAACATACACGTTATATGAATAAAATATGTGTGTCCAGTGTTTTCACATGAGAATGTACCGCTACTCTTGAAGACAGAAGATACCACCACATGAACAAAGAAAAATGAGTGGCATAAAATTCTTGTGCAGATTTAAGCACACACGAAATCAACAAGGACTACAAACTG
This sequence comes from Amphibolis antarctica, assembly GCA_024699675.1. Lineage (NCBI taxonomy): Eukaryota > Viridiplantae > Streptophyta > Magnoliopsida > Alismatales > Cymodoceaceae > Amphibolis > Amphibolis antarctica. The sequence continues at coordinate 175,537 of JAMKPZ010000115.1, forward strand.
AGTTGATGTGAGAATAGAGATACACAAAGAACAGAAAGCTTTTTGGTGAAGTATACCAAAAGAGTGAAGTTAATGAATAATGGGATGTAAAGGGTACTTCAAATTGCAAATTTACAGCCTAAACTGTTTTGATGCCTTTTTGAAGAAGGCATACCCTAATTTTGTAATTCAAATTCAGCCAATGAAACAAAAACAGGGTAAGGATGAACAGACCTCTTGATTGGTTCTACCGTATTTCATGCATTACAAGTATGCTAACGAAACCTGGCCAATTAGGGCATTGCAGCTAAACTGAGTGTTCTAGAAGCATGTGGATAAATTTGGAGGTGATGAAGGAACAGAAAAATATGGGGACATTAGATTCATGGCACCTCAATCAACTGCATTCACTTCTACCAGCTCTAAGACCCTTTTTTTTTATGATGGTAGTTTTTGCATTCATTAAGATTCAAATTCTGATAGAAGCTGCGAGTACCGCAGCTCTAGCCAATTGAGTTGATTCTACCAACACAGAAACATTTACAACAGAGAATGCATTGAACATTTCTAGCATGATAACAAGCCAAATTTTCTAGAATGCAAAAGGCACCATCAGTTGGTGGATCCTCAAGAAAACCCCACCACATGAGTCATGAAAAGATGGAGGTAAGAATTAGATGTATCAGGGCCAACAACCATATAAATGGTATCAACCATCCAATTTCCCTCTTTCAATGGATCATAACCGTAGACAATGAGACATCGCACAACAATGTGACAAGCAGAATTATCCAACTTCACAAAATGCTGATTACAAATATTAACAGCTAGCATCAGTTCAAATTGGGAAATGAAGTTGATACCGTCATGGAACTTTTTAAAAGCATGACAAACTCTAATCATTTCATCTACAAAAACAAACATGTGCAAACAAAGAGGAGGAGCAAAATCTAAAATACCAAATTAAGATCCTTAGATTTACAACTAGAAAGGAGAACATGATCACCTTGGCCTTGGGAATAACCTTGACGGCCATCTCCTGTCCTTTGTTCCCCCCCTTCTTTGCCTTGGCACGTGTGGTATAACCAAAATGCCCACGCCCAACTTCTTCTCCAATCTCGTAGGTGGAAGCGAACTGCTTCGAGTACCCAAAGTTCTTGTCCAGCACCAATTCGGTGGCCGGCACGGATGTGTCGGCTGGCTTGGCCGTCCCATGTCGACGGGCGAGGAAAGCCTTGATATGCTTAGCAGGAGAAGCCGGTGGAAAGGCGCGCTTGAAGACTCTCAAGGGGGTCGAGCTTGGGCTGCTGTTGGATGGAGAATACCTACGCGAACTTGATGTAGGACTGGGATTGTGGGATTGGAAAGAATCCTTCCTGGGCGTCCCTGCAGCAGATGGAGGGTCCTCATTCTTCATCTCTTGCTTTGTTTCGCCCTGTCCTTCAACTTGCTTTCCATGGCAGTTTCCCATGAAAATCGGAGACGAGCGTGCACAGACGGTCACTGCGCCGAGGAAGACAAACCCAGCAACGGAACTGATTAGAACGTAGAAAATGATGCATTCGAGACAAAAACGATTCTTTAGAACCGGAACCTCAAATCCCAGCGACCAACGACACGACCCATAAAAAAAAGAACTTGGTAAGAAATCGAAATCAAAGCTTCCCTCACCGGACAACAACAGAAACCCAGGAGGGAATGGAGGTAGGCCCAAATCGAACACAAGGTCCTCCTCTGCAAACGTTGGGTTCTCAGAAGGTGGAAGGATGTTTTGTTGCGACAGAGCCTCGACGTTTCCTTCCGTGCATTTGTCCTCCCTCTCTCTGCTGTGATCAGATGGAGAGGAGTACTAATTTGGGAGTCTGCCGGATCTCAATCACAATTACAGGTTGTTTCCCACGCCCCGGCCAACAGAAGAAATCCAAATGTCCTCGACGGCTGGATCTTTCTTCTTCTTTTTTTGTTTATCTTTCTCTTGTTCTGTTCATGAATCCGACTCCCGCAATGCCGATGAATTTGTCGTGGCCACCTGTTCATCGGCAGACCGCACGCGATCTGGTGATGTAAAAATTTGCATGGAAGGATCCTATTCCTGCGTACGTACGTAGCAGAGCAATGCTCTCGTGTTTTTTTTTTTTTTATGGAAATGCACGTGCTGCGATCACGTACCTTTTTTCTTTTATCGTAACGAGGTAAATAAAACATTAAAACTACAGAAAGAAAATAAACGAGAATATGGTAGATTTAAAATAAAAGGAAAATAAAGATGATCAAGATAATTAAAAAAATAAATCAAATTCAAAGAATCTCCGTATTTAATTCCTCATCTTCTCTCCGTATTCTTTAGAAATCAGTAAAAGTAAAAAAATAAAATTTAAAATTTTTTTTATTGTAGAATGTTAAAATTTTAAAATTAAATATAAATTTTCCTATATTTTCTATAAAATATAAATTTTAAATTTTTTATAAATTTTTTTATTTCTAAATTTTTAAAATTAAAAAAAAAAATTTACTTTTCGTTAATTTACAACGTCTCATCTTTTGTCACTTTTTTTAACAACAGAGATATCACGTGTTTATGAGTGCGAGAACTTTTTAAAAGTCGAAGTTTGACGATCATGGATACGAAAAAATGAAATAATATTAAAAAAGTTACAACCCACAAAAAGGTTTTTATCAATTTCTTAACAAAGATCATGGGTTGGATCATCATGTCAGTTTTTTTGCTTCTTTTTTTAAAAAAATAAGTAGCTTATCGTAAATACAAAATCACGTTAAGATTTTATCTTCAAGCAACATGGAACGAATTAAGAAATTTAAATTTTAAGACATTGTAATTGAACCAGCTATTATTCTAAAAAAGAGTGAAATTACCTAAAGTTTCCAAAAGCAGAGAAACAAGGATGTGAATCTTGAAAGAAGATTTATTTTAGAAGAGTTACTAGCAGAAGATTTATTTAGAAGGAAAGTGAACCATCTGTGATTAAGGCGGACAGCTTTTGAAATTTCAACCCACAACTATTTTTTCTCATTCCGAAAATCACATCACAACAATTTTTCCTTCAAAAATGTTAGGCCTTCAAACTGGATTCCAACTCTTTTGGAGGATATTTACGTTTTCCAATACTAAAAAATAAAAATTTTATCAGTACTTTTTTCCACCCTCGGGGTATACAATAGTGAAATAGAAAATAAAAATAGAGGTAAATACCGGTAAAACAACAACATATCGATGATGTTACAGTGAAACGTTGATGATATCAACGTCAACATATTGATAACCAACTGTATATATACCAATGGAACTATGATGGTACGATGACAAAAATAAAAAATTTTACACAGATAATTTATTTTGATATTTTTAATATTTTAATATAAAAAATTTTAAATTTTTTTATTTCGAAATTTTGAAGATATGGCGAGAAACAGAGCATGTCAGAATCGGAATTTTTGAAATTATTCATAACATACGAATGCCACGGTCGGTTTGGCAAGTCCAGGTGTTTGGAAGTAATTTGTTTAAATTAAAAAATTAAATAAATTTAAATAATAATAATAATATTGAAAACCCTGTGCCCATCAAGCAGTGGTACGTGTATTAGTGAATTATATTATTATTACTTACGTACACATCCTAGTGTTCATCATGAGGTCTACGGCCATGCTTCCACTGTTGCTTCCATCCATCTCCCCTGTCTACCAGTTGACTGATTGACATCGCAGGCAATACCTAAAAGAAAGAACTACGACGCGACAGAAGCGTGAGGAACATCGGCAAAAAAATAAAAGACAAGCAGAAATTGTTTTATATATATATATATATATAATAAATGAATCATACTTTATTATTACGTAAAAAAATAATTTTCTGATGCATTTGTTTATGACGTTAAATTACCCTGATCCATGGAAAAACGACACAGGTGTGTGTACTACTCACTGTTTTCACATAAAGTGCAATTGCATTTTTCTGCCTTAATTGAACAATATTATTTCATTTATAAGTCATCAATGAATTTAAGTCATAACAGCTTCAGCACAACCTGAATGAACAATAGATTTTCAAAGTGGAATCAAAATATAATACGAAGATACCTTCACCATAAATGTTACTAAAACAAGATAAAAAAAGAAGTGATAAAAAAGGTTTTGTCGATTAGATTGATTCGTTTCAGTTTTACGTTTTAACGCATTGCAGACTAATGATGAAGCGGTTTCAATTGAGGAATGCGTTAAATTACTTGAAAAATATGATATTCCTGAAATTGATCCATGACTCTGTCAAAATTTAAAAAAAGTTGGATTAAAGGAAATTGATCCATGATTTTTCTGCCTTAATTGATTTGTTTGAAAAGATGTCAGAGAACTTATGAACATGTTGGTTAAAATAAGTTGCATTTTATATATGTAGTGACATTGCAGTCAATGTCTGTAATTTACTTAACTAAAAATATCACTTTTAAGTTATACAATTATATTCTATTTATTTCACTCATTTCAATTTTAACTTTCCACAGGTTTTAGAATTAAAACGTTTACTTGGCAAATGGAAACTTTAAAATTGGAGCGTTTAAAATCATTCGAGAAAAAAAAAACTCTTAAACAACGCCCGATTAGATTACATATATCGTAAATTCAATCTATTATAAAATAATCACATAAATTATAAATAGAGGATTCCACATTTCAAGTTTTTTATTACAACCAATTGCATTCCAGTAATAAATGTGTGTTTTCGATTTTTTTTTTTT